>JAODAL010006741.1:0-130806 GCA_025379985.1 Phyllomedusa bahiana
TCCGGATGGAATTTGCAATGTAATTTTGGATAATATTTATTTCTTTGCTAAAAATTTCTGCTATAATAATGCAGTTCCCCCCCGCGGATTATAAATCTGAATTTTAAAGCATCCTTAGGGAATGAAATTTTTTTCTAAATAACTAATCAGATTTACCGTGTTCAAGACAAAACTTTGTGGGTTAGTTCCTCCCATTAGATTCAGGGGTTCCAGGTATTAATGTACGGTGTCTGTCCATAAAGCAACGTTTGCTGTTTAATTATGGCGGGTTTTAGTAGCGCCCCCGCACACCTCATTCCCGCCTCAAGTACGGGTTTAAATGCCCACAGAATGATGTTTTTAATTTTGGAAAATTTGGCTGAGAGGTCCCCCGAGTGAAAAGGGTTGCTTTTAAGTGACCCAAAAATTTTTTAAAACCCCTTCCCGTTACAGCAATTTTTTTTGCGCACCCTCCCTCCCCCCCCTTTAAAGGGGCCATAACAAATTTCTTTTTCCCCTTTCCATAGAAGTATGAGGGCCTTTTTTGTTTGTCAAAAGAGTTTTTTTAAAACCCCTAAAAAAAGCTTCAAAAATTAAAATTTTTTTTTAAAAAAAAATTTTCCCCCCCTGAATTTCATTTTCGAATTTTTATTTTTTCAGTTCGCGTTTGGATTATTTTATGCAAAGAAGTGATTTTTTGGTGGGTAGTTTGAGTTACAATTTAAATTATTTTTAAATTTTTTTTTTTTGCAAATTTGAAGCAAAAACCCCCCCCGGTTCCGCGGGGTCCCTTTAATGTCGGGGGTCTAAATGAATGAGAAACGTGCCGTTCAAATGCAGGGTTCTGATCTTTTAATGGCAGCTGGAAGCCTTTGGGAAAAAGGGTTCCCCCATCCCATGTTTTGGTTTTATTTCCTGTCCTAAAACGGGAAAAGTGGGGAAAATGATATTTTTTTTACCAATCCTGTCATACAAAGCATTGGGTTTGTGAAACATCGGCCCCCAGGGGTAACTCAAAGTTAAGAAAAATAATGTTTCAATGAAATAAAAAAATAAAAGTTAAATCACCCCCCCTTGGCCATTTAAAAATAAAAAAAAAAAAAAAAGTGACACATTTTTGGTTTGCCGCGTCGAAAAAAAGTCCGACAAAAAAATATAATCCTTTTTCCCAAAGCTGACACTGTGGGAAAAAGAAAATTCCAAAAGCCAAAAAGCGGCTTTTTATCATTTTAATTCTCTAAAAATTTGGGGTAAAATTTATCAAAAAAAACACATGTATTAAATGGTAGCAAAAAAGTACACTTCACCCCGCAAAAAAAGTCCATAGGTGTTAGTACAAAAAAGTTATTGTCGCAGAAAATGGCGCCGTGGGGCAAATTTCATAGATCAAAAATAGTTGGAATTTTTTCTTTTACAGCACCAAAACATAAAAGAGCCCTACATATTTGGTGTTGCTGGAATCGTATCTACGTGCAGAATACAGAAAACACATAATTTATATTGGAGAGTGAACGCCTTAAAAAAAAAATTCCACTTGGAATTTTTTTGCAGTTTCCCAGTATATTCTATAATATAGTGAATGACACCATTAGAAAGTACATCTTGTCCTGCAAAATAAAAGCCCTCCTAGGTCTAGGTAGGAGGAAAACTAAAAAAATAAAAAAAATTATGAAGGCGATTAGGAAAAAACTAACGTGTCAACCCCCCCAAAACATGCAAGGTCCTTAAGGGGTTAAAGCCATAACTTTTTTTTTCTATTTTTCCATCTACATAGAAGTATAAGGCCTTATTTATTGTGTGGGATAAGATGTTTTTAAACCCCTGAAAAGGCCTTCATGCCCAGCTAATTTTTTTTTTAGTTTTCTCCTCCGCGCGTTTCAACAGTCATAACTTTTTTTTATTTTTTCGGTGTCGCAGTTGTAGTAAGACTTGTTTTATACAAGAAAAGCTGTAAATTTAGAATGTAAATCTGTTTTCCCTTTCAGCCGCACAATATGGGGTAAATCTCGCCCTGCGAGCTGGTAGGACAGGTGGAATGTTTACTGAGCATGTCTATGGTATGTTAACGCCTCCCCAAATCCCCCCATTGTGTAATTTTTTTTTAGTTAAGACTCTCTAGAACTATATAGAGCTATATATATAAGCGCTGTGCTGCTGAAAGGACTAAGGGAAAACAGATTTACATTCTAAATCTACAGCTTTCCTTGCATCCTTTCCAGCAGCACAATATGGGAAAGTAGCAAACATAACCCACGGGAGGGCCCATTTGTACAGCACTCAGAACCGACCTCCAAAAAGGAGACGACATCTGGGGATCTTTGAGAGATTCTGTCATGCATAATGAAGGTGTTAGGTGATGACCAAGAAGGTGTAGAGCAGAACCGGTCTAGCAACACGAGAGCCTTTTTGGCTGTGGTCGTAGAAACAGCTCTAGTACTATGAGCTCAAGGAAGGAGGGTACGTCTAGAGCTGCCTTATAGGAACTTGTTATCTCCTCCCTGATCCAGCGGAAGATGGTAGACTTAGAGGCCTTTTGTCCTTTCTTTGAACCAGCAAAGTTGATGAGCAGATTTTCATCTTTTCAGAAAGGAGCCATCCTTTGAAGAGTGATTTTCAGACATCTTACCATATCAAAGGAACAAAGATTCTCATGTGCGGTAGCGGCTTCCTCAAAGGCCAGAAGGAAATACTCCGATTGTTGTTGCTTTGTGAGAGAACCTTTGGCCTGAAGTTTGGAGGAACCAAAGGATTACCTTGTTTTGGCAGAATACAATGTAGGGTTCGTCTGACCCAAACGCTTGTCACTCTCTAATGCATTTAGCTGAGGTTATGGCCAAGAGAAAATGCTATCTTCCAGGATAGAGATTGCAAGGTTGATTCCTCCAAGGGCTCAATGGTTGTTTGCATAACCTTAAGACCAGGGGAAGATCCCAAGATAACACTGGGTACATATCCTAGGTCTTAGCCTGAAGGTTGCTTTGAGGAAACTTTCACCATGGGTTGGATACCAAACTGTACTCCAAAAGAGGCAAACAAGATCTCCATGACATACCCATACGTCAAGTTGCGGGAACTCCTATCTGACCCTGTCGTACGGGAACGGCAAATGCTGGTGAGGGATTAAAATATAACATGTTATCCCGTATGCTGAACACCGTAGAAGATAAAAATTCCAAATGCCAAAATTGCATTTTTTTTGGTGATTTCACGTCCCATGAAAATTGGAATAAATTTAATCAAAATAGTCGCATGTCTTCCAAACTGGTAGCAATAAAAAGTACACTTCATCCTGCAAAAAATGCCACCTCACTCAAGTCTGTAGATGTTAGTACAAAACAGTAATTGGTCGCAGAAAATGGCGCCGTCGTGCAAATTTCAAATAGAATTTTTTTTTACGGTATCAAAACGTAACGAAAACCATACATGTTTGGTATAGCTGGATGTGTATCAACCTGTAGAATACAGATAATACATTATTTTTATCTAAGACTGAACACCATAAGAGGTAAAACACATGCAAGCATGGCGCAGGAAAGTTTTTTTCACATTTTTACCCCACTTAGACTTTTTTTGAGGTTTCCCAGTATACTCTATGGTACGATGAATGATACCATTAGAAAGTACATCTTGTCCCGCAAAATAAAAGCCCTCATGTGTCTATATAGAGGGAAAAAGAAAACCGTTATGGCTCCTGGAAGGCAGGGAGGAGAAAGATGAAGAGTCATATTTTTTTTCTTTAAAGGGATTAAGGGGTTAAGCCACTTTGTAACCAGTTTGGCATTAGCTTTGGGTCATTGTCCATTTGGAAGACCCATTTCCACCCAAACTTTAACTTCCTGGCTGATGTCTTGAGATGTTGCTTCAGTAATGCCACGTAATCTTCTTTCCTCATGATGCCATCTATTTTGTGAAGTGCAACAGTCCCTCCTGCAGCAAAACAACCTCACAGCATGATGCTGCCACACCCGAGTTTCACAGTTGGGATAGTTTTCATAGACTTCTAAGCTTCTCCCTTTTTCCTCCAAACTTAGCAATGGTCATTATATCGAAATAGTTCAATGTTAGTTTCGTCAGACCACAAATCTCCAAAAATGTAGTTCTTTGTTCCTGTTCCTATGTTGTAAACATTAATCTGGCTTTTATATGTATCTTTTGGAGTAGCACCGGTAAGGCGAGAAACACGCTGAGTTCATGTACAAAATAGGTTTTACACTTCTTTTATGAAGTTGTTTTAATAAACCCATTTACAGCACTGACACTGCCCCATTGAGGAAGTTTCTTCCAGCAAATGATGGGACCTGTTTTTTTCTATTAGATTTATTGCATGCACTTCTGTGACAATCCAACAGGTGTCAGTAAGGAATGAACGTCGATCGCCGGGTATATGGTGGATCCTCAGTGATCACCGCCGGCAAGGTGGTATAGGTGGAGACCCGCAATGACAGCAGAAGTACAGTTACATCGGGTACTGGCAATGGGGACAGGTCACAGCCGGGTATAGCTGTAGACGGGTAACAGGTCCCAGGCAGGTAGCTGACTTGATATAGCAGCAGATAATCAGCAGAAACATAGCAGATAGCAATCGGCGCAGCGGCAGGAACAACAGCAAACATACAGGTAAACATACTGGTAACGCAGGTTAACAGCAGCAATACAGCAACCAGGGACCAAGCTCCATGTGGAACAACAACGAACTGACCAGGAGCAAGGGCAGGAAGTTCCTTTTAACAAGACAGGTCACAGGTCATTGGCTGGGTAATTGGGACACAGTCCCTTTAAATATCAGAAAAGTGCCACGCGCGCCCTGGTGGGTGCATTCACGCACACAGGCAGCCAAAGAGGACAGGTATGAGCCGTAGCAGGAGCGTGGACAGGTGAGTAGTACTAAGCAGCGGGGGCACTGCCGGGACACAGATCACTGCAGGCCCTGCACAGAGCGGGCACATCGGTTCTCCATAGCACGGACTGCGGCGTGATCTGTGACAACTTTTAATTTATAGGGGGTCTCCACTTTAGACCATCCCTATTTGTCAGAAGGGTCTCTTCAGAATAAAGTGATCAAAAAGTGTCTTCTTGATGTGATCTCCATTATTTAGATTTAATCTTTGGGAAAACTTAGCAGTACGTGTTGAATTTACCTCCAGCACCACCACAGGGGTAAGCTAAGCATTACATAGCACCAATGTTTATCAATCGGATGTCTATGTAATGCAGGACAGGACAGGTCCTCCAGAGCAAGAGAGGCTCTTTATAGCCATTCTCCCACTTGATTAAGAGAGTATCCCCTTTATATTTTATTATGATACATAAGTATGTTTTTTCTAAACTGTATGATTCCTTTAAGTTAGTTGTCTTATAAACATTTGTGGCATTATTTTTAGATTTCATTGGGCACTGTGTAATACATCATCTCTCCTCTGGGGGTGCTGTAGGGAAATTGAAAACTTTCAGCCAGCTGATTGCTTGGGCTCCTGTAATCAGCGTATTGTCATTCTAACAAGTGATGTACATAGAAGGAAGGGTGCCTCAAAGAAAAGATCAAAAAGGACGCCCTATTATAGTTACAGGTTTTGTCCCCAGAACAGAAGGGCTTGGTGCTTGTTTCCTTGTTCCAAGATCCTTAGACTAATGACTCACCCTTTTGTTTTCTAACCATACAGTTCTCCAGTAGAAGGTAGTTTTGCACCAGTTCTTTTTACATTGTAATAAAGTAGAGGGGACCAAACAGGGTTGGGTCCTATTTCTCCAGGGGCCCCAATGCAGCTATCTGTTCCACTTCTATGGAATGTACATGTTAGCTTTTCCCACGCGTTATGGCCCCAGGGCAGGTATGAAGGGACCACTCACATGGGCAGATGATGAGGAAGGATGCTCCCAATCAGTCAACAAATACACAAATGCTCACTTGTTGGCTGATCTGACTGTCCATACGGGCGGCAAAAAAGTGCCCACTGGTCAACAGAACATCTAACTGTGTAACCTGGAGATGTGCAAACATGGTCCTACCCTATGTAGTGTGAAAGGGCCTATTAGACAGGCACCCAATGGATCATCAACTGGTGCTTATTTGTCCAATTATCGGCTCATGTATAACGGACCTTAAAGGGGTTGTCTCACTACATTGATTCATCTCACCTCAGTCCTCTTTTCCTGGTTTCAGTTTGAATTCATAGGCGTGTTTACTGGCTTCCACTAGGTTGCAGTAGAAGCCAGGTCTGCAGCTATAGCAACCAGTGCTGACAGCCTATCAGGAGAGATGGAACAGGTCTGTAGCTATAGCAACCAGTGCTGGCAGCCTATCAGGATAGATAGAACAGGTCTGTAGCTATAGCGACCTGAGGAGCAGATGCAGCCTATACAAGAGGGGATATCTAGGAATAGGTAGGACACTGCTAATGGACACGTATTGCAAAGTGACTTGTTTTTGCAAGATCTTTAACATAAAAAGCAATCCTTGTAGTGAGACAACCCCTTTAAAGGAGTTATCCAACATTTAAAAAAAAAAAAAAAACTCCCTACCATCTCCCACTGTGCTAAAATAGAAAATTAACCCATATTTACCTCTCCAATCACCACCGTTCTAGCGCTACCAGAGCTCCTGTGTTTCCTTCGGTCCCTCACTGATGACATCATGTTCATTGATCACACGATGCTGTAGCCAATCTGCATGTACTGCATGTGACCACCGAGGTCAGTGATTGGCTGCTTCATCATGTGATCCAAGAACGTGACATCATTAGCAAAGGACTGGGGGAAGGAACACTGGATCTCTGGAACAATGGTGATGGGAGAGGTAAGTATGGGATAAAACTATAATTCTATTTTAGCACAGTGGAAGGTGGTAAGAAGGTATTTAAAAGTCTTGAAAAACTATCCGGAAGACCTGGGGAACTCACCATGTTTAGGAAACACATGAGATATTTCAGGACGGCGTAGTTGTGCTCAGGTAGTCGATGAACGATCTGCTTACAGCTGTTGACCCGTAAGATGCTCTCCACGCCTGAAAAATTTGCAATAAAGATGTTAATTCAATAGGAAAACTATTCTGTAAAATTAAAACTTAAAGGGTCGTTCCCACAAAGCCAAGTGTACTTGCACAGGCCGGTTCTCAGAGAGCTGTGAGCCGACCGTGCATGAGAATGAGGAGGGTGGTGGGGATAAATCTAAAGTTTCTGTGTAAAACTATGTTCAAATGGTGTAAAATTTTGCAATGAAATAAGAGCTTATTTGACGGGAGAAACATACTTTTTTTTACTCATGTTTTTCATGCATTTTAACGCATGTTTTCTTCATTTGATACGTAGAGTACAGGAGTTGTTATGATACACTACAAAATTTTAATAATGTCTTATAACATTTCATAATGTTTGCACTATCTATGCTATGTAAACTGACTATTGAACACTGTTTGTCCCCTGTACTCTGCTAGCAGCCTGAGCACATGTCTGTAAAAAGTGTATTGTCATGCTGCTTTGCAGATCAACCTACAGTCACCACCTAGTGGAGGGAATTGTTATGGCAACCAGACAGGAGTGATTAGAAGGTTATAAAAGATAGGCAAAGTCAGTATTTTTTTGGTTTCTCAAATACATTCTCATCTTAGGTTGATTAAAATAACATCTAATCCTTAGCTGGTCAGTGTTGATTCCATCATGCCACTCTGACTCGTGGCCGCATGGGAGAGGATACAAGAGAGTAAAGGATTATGAAGATGGAAACAACAGTCTAGCTGGCAGTAGATCTTTGGATGTCCCAGAAATTCATGAGGTAAACATAGTCCCACCAGACCTCATGGCCTTTGGGACCCAACGACTTCTGGCCTGGCCTAATACCCCAATTATGAAGATACACAGATCACTAATCTGGAAGACATTATGCAAAAGGATTTATTAGTGAGGGAATCACTGCTCCTCTACTCCATGGCGGTGTGGCTTGGACTGTGGAAAAGTGTATTTATGTGAAAGAAATCTCTCTCCTGTGTGTAACATCGTGCTTGGAAGTAAAGAACAGCATTGCTTAAAAGTTAACCCTTTGACTCCTGTCTAATATGCACCGCACATCAAGGCAACCTCACACTTCATCATGTGCAGACCCCCTCTTCACTGTATTGGCTCCGGAGTAGCATGAGAGGTATGGTTGAGTGATAGCCACTGTGACAGAGGTGACCATTACTGCACCCATTCTCTCTGTTACTGCTTTGGGCCACCACAGATGTGACTTTTGGTGCACTTTGTGTAATACGTTTGTAATACATATTTATTATGCGTATTCTCAAGCTTTTCTCAGCACAGAAAACTTCATTGCATTTGATGCCTTTTTTGATGCTATGCTTCAAACAATACAACAAAATAGGCATCAACGAAATACCTGTGTCGTTTTTTTGTAATCCTTATTAAACTTCCATTGTGCAATTACGCTCATAAAACACGTGTAACGCGCAAAGAATAGACGTGCACACTTAACAAAATAAATTATACGTAAAAAATTATCATGTGCACTCATGGCACATATCCCCATAGAAAACAATGGGATTCTGTTGATGCATATATTGTATGCATATTTTGATGCACAAAATGTATATTTTATGCATCTACATAAGCATCGAAAAAAGGCTTGTGAACCCAGCCTAATACTATGTTCACACGACTTATTTATTTGCAGTAAAATAAGCGCTCATTTCACAGGAAAAATGTAATTTCATACACTTTACATGCAATTTCTTCATTTGATGTGCCTTTCGGTCCTTTTTTTTTTTTTTGCTTAGTTCCATGCATTTTTTTCAGCCTAGGGAGTTTCATTGCATATAATGCGTCTTTTAGCGCTTGTACGCGCTGATAATAGTCCAGCACTTTTTTTTGTTCCGTACGTAACATGGGAAGTGGTGGTCAAAAAAATTAATGTGTGTGTCTGATACTTGCTTATTCTCATTTAAAGGGAATGTGTCATAAAAAAATGAGTCATTGTTTAAGTCCCGTTTTTATGTTAAACACATTTTTTAGAAATTTCTGGTTGTTTTTTTAATTTTTCATATCATTTTCAATATTTTTAAATAATTCTTAAGTCCTGCAGGTCTCACTTTGGCCACTAGGCCTTGTTTGCACTGCTTTAACAGCAGTCAGAGAGATGCTTTACAGTAGCTTCATGCACATAGGAGTCTTAAGACTGACTCAGTCCCATTAACTTCTATAGGAGAGTTTTCTAGTCATGTTCTATGACCCGGGAAGAAATCATTGTGCAGGAAGGTGAAAGGGTGAACTGTGATTATCTCCTCTTGTGATTGGTGGATCCTGTGTTATCTATTCACACTGGTGTCTCCTTTCAGTTTGACCCTCTTTGTGCTGATAATGAGCAGACAACTGAGATTCTTTCTCTACAGAACAGGAAGTGTCAGACAATTATTAGGCTTAGTGGCCAAAGTGAAAACTGCAGGACTTAAGAATTATTAAAAAATATTGAAAGTGATATGGAAAATTGAAAAAAAAAAATAACAAAAAATTATTAAAATATGTATTTAACATAAAAACGTGATGACACATTCCCTTTAAGGACATCACAGACACCAATTTTATATACCAGGATTTTAAAAATTCATCAATAAATACATGTGGTTACAAGAAATCAGAAAAAAAAAATCAAAAGAAAAAAATGTGCCTAATAAAACCTTTTGATTAAACTTTTAATTTAGTTAAATAAAAATACAATAATTGACCCTAACAGAAAAATGCTTAACTAAGCAGGGTAACCGTCCTGAGAAGGAAGACCCCTCTTTCCTCCCTTTCTGTAGTGTTGCCTTATAGAAGGGAAAACCCAAAAACCGAATGGGGAAATTTCACAGAAAAATTGGGTGACCAAAATGTCACAAAGTAAACAAAAAATTCGATTAATTCAAAAAACTTAAAGGAGTTGTCTCATTCAAACTTTCAGCCCACCCCTGTGCCTGGCTTAATTTTAGGGGGTGCTTCTTTTCTGCCCTTTTCCCCCCCCTTTCCCCCCCCCTCAGCACACAAAAGCTCCCTCCATAACTTTATACAGCAGGTGGGGGGGTTTTCCAAAATTAACCCCGTGTGTGCCCGCCAGGTTGCTGGGAGCTCCTGGACAGCTTTTTGTTTGCTCCACGAGACATAGAGAGAGGCTGACTATAGTGGGGGACCCAAGTCGTGAAGCTTGTAATGCTAATAGCAGGCAGGGGGGTTTGCAAGTTTTCCCTAACCCCGCTGTAGCATACAATCCCAGCACAAAAAACCCTGTCAGAACAACAAAAGCAGCGTGAAGTTTGGCCGAGTTCCCCACGGCTTTTCCCAGGGATTTGGTGAGCCGTATTGAGCTCACAAACCCCGGTGGGGAATAAGGGCGGGAAGGGGCGGGGCCGGGAAAGCGCGGCGGGGCGCCGCCCCGGCCCATAGACAAAGCTTTCTATAGGGCCGAGGGCGCGTAAAAAGTGCATGTCCCCTTACTCCCCCCGGGCGGTATTGCCGAGCGGGGAGGACGACGGAATCCACTGTTCTCATGAGAGCGTGGATTACCAAATGACCCGGCGGTTGGCGCCGTACTGCAGCGCAAATCCGGGGGCGCAGTACGGCGCCAATCGGGGCAAAATAGCCGTTGAAGGGCCTTACTATACTCAGGATGTTCACTATACAAAAGAGCATGAAGCATTCAAAAGCCACCGACTGTTTTAGTATAGTCACAGCTCCACGGGAAAACACATGAATGTAACAGACAGGGTCACCTGCCCACACTATGATCAGCCTCATCTCTGCTCTTACTCAATCGTTAAAAAGGGCAGAGAACGGCCCCACACAGGTTAATCCAGGCAGCACAGACAAGAAGCCGACCCTCCTCCTCCCTCCACAAAAGCATTCTGTGCCGAGGGCTCCTGCCAGACCTGATTCGGAGGTGATGATCAACAGACCGACACCAGTGAGAAAGACAACAGGTTGGCTGCTATAGAGATTGGAGAAGTGATGTAGTATATAACAGGTAACTCAAAAATCATAGGACATTGTAATGAACATATATGCAAAGCTGCTTGTTTATTAAAGATCTTTTAATTAAAAACCAATCATTGTAGCGAGACAACCCCTTTAAAGGAATACAGACACTATTCGTGTGTACATAGATTGGAAAGGGGTTTTACCAGAAAAGAATATTGACGGCACAGGTTGCTCATAGCTAGCTGTGAGCCGATCGTGCATGATAATGAGGAGGGCGAAGCTTGCGGTCATCTTCCCCATCCACTTCTGCAGGAGTTCAGAATACATTCGAGGACACTTACTTGGCTATATTCAGAACTCTAATAGAAGTGAATGGAAAAGACGGTCCCAATGCCGCCCTATTCATTCTCATTCCCTTGTGCAGTCAATGTTCGTTTGGGGTAAAACCCCTTTAGCCAGTTTCAGACTGGGTTGCCTGGGACTCGCCAGTGGAGTTGATTTTTGGGGCCACCAGTGGAGTTGATATTTGGAGCCCACCAGTGAAGTTGATTCTTGAGGCCACCAGTGGAGATTATTCTTTGGGCTCACCAGTAGAGGTAATTATTGGGTCCCACCAGCAGAGTTGATTCTTGGTGCCCACTAGTGGAGTTGATAATTGGGACCCACCAGTGGAGTTGATTGTTGGGGGCCACCAGTGGAGTTGATTCTTGGGGCACACCAGTGGAGTTAATTCTTGTGGTCAACCCTACAACTACTGTGCGTGACTGCACATACTCAATATGACTTTTCCACTCTGCTACTTGCTTTCTGCCTCTTTTTTCCCCTGTCTGAAAAACTGAATTTTAAGGGCTACTCAAAGTCAATGGGATTCTAGGGTCCCTTTTTTGTGCACATTTATATGTGGAGTAAAAAAAAAACGTGAATTTTGCGCGTCAATGAGACGCCATGTGAACCTGGCATACAACTGTATGCTTTGAGAGGGGAGTGGGAGGTGCTGTAGCTTGTTATGGATTGGATATGACATGAGTCCTATGTGGCACCTATGGAACTTTGTAAAAACTGCTCTAATTTTAGTAGGACTTACTTGCAACCCACCTATAGGAATGCCCCCTATCTGTCCGGAAACACCCATTTGCACCCCAGTTTGCAGGAGTCTCCTGGAAGAAACGGAAAGGTCGGCAAGTACGGACTTACTGGTGATTTCGAGGATAGGCCGATAGGAGGCAAAGGTCAGCAGTGGTTCTGGAAGTTCCCTCAGGAAGGTCTTCAGGATGCTGCCAGGGACGTGAACATCTCCATATTCATCAAAATTCACGGATTTCCCTGCAGATTGACAGGAATATAGAGATTGGTTCCACTCTTTAATATTTAACCGCTTATCACACAACAGAAGCGCTGAATAGTAATTGAGTCTTAGCTGAATCCGGAACATTAAAATAATTCAGGGCATAATAGACTCAAGCACCCGGAGAAAGCGCTGAAATGGCTTATTTATTAGGCGTGCTAATAATTCATATCTACAAGCGGGCTGTATCTCCTATGGACACACGAGCAGAAAATCCCACAAAGCGGGGCCCATGGTCCAAAAAACCCGGTAAACTGACCAGGGACAGACCCCGGGGGGCTACAAAACGAGTAAAATAGACATAAATGTGGGGCCCCATGCTTTTGAGGGGCATGAAAATTTAGGGGTTGGCTCCCAATATTCTAAAGCTTCATCTTTTATTATCACGGGGGGGACTATTCCTTAGAATCCTTTCCCCGGGTGCTGCAAAAACCTCTTTTGGAAAGTCTGCCCTGGATTTGGCAACGTAAAAGTCCCAAAGTTTTTTGAAGGATGCAGCAACCCCGGTGTATTAAAAAGAATATACCCCGTGAGGTGTAGTATGAGGCTCTGCAGAGCTGAGGTGTAGTATAGGGTTTTGCAGCAGCTGGTTATATGAGGGTCTGCGAGTGGTGTATTATGAGGGTCTGCAGCACTGAGGGGGTTTTTTGAGTTTTTCAGACTGAGGTGATTTAGGTTTTGCAGCAGTAGGTGTAAAAATTTAGGGTTTTTGCAGTAGTGAGGGTATGTGATGCTCTGCAGACTGAGTGTGTATTAAAGTTTCCAGCACTGAAATGTTTTATGAGGTTTGCAACAGCTGAAGTGTATTAGAGGTTCTGCGCACTGAGGGGTTTTTGAGGTTCTGAGCGCTGAGGGTTTTATTTTGAGTTTTCACACTGAGGGGTTTTGAGGGTTTTGCAGCAGTGGGTATAATTTTGAAGTTCTGCACATGAGGTGTTTTATGAGGTTCTGCAGCAGCTGAGGGTATTATAGGTTCTGCAGCAGTGGGTTATTTTGAGGTTTTGCAGCATTGAGGTGTATGATGAGGGTTCTGCAGCAGCGAGGGGTTTATGAGGTTTTTTCCCGAGCTGAGGTGTTTTTTGAGGCCTGCACCCTGGGTTATTATGAGGCTCGCAGCAGCTGAGGTGTATTATGAAAGGGTCGCAGCATGAGGTGATTAGAGGTTCTCAGCAGCTAGGTGTATTATGAGGGTTTTGCAGCAGCTGAGGGATGAAAGAGGGTTTTTCGCAGTTGAGGTGTATTATGAGGTTCCCGCAGCGCTGAGTGTATTTTAGGGTTTTTGCAACAGTTGAGGTGTATTATAATGTTCTGCAGAGCTGAGGTGATTTGATGTTCGCACAGCGGGGTTTATGAGTTCGCAGCAGCTAGGTGTATTTTGGGGTCTGCAGCACGAGGGGTATTATGAGGTTCGCAGCAGCTGAGGGGTATTTTGGGTTCTCACTACTGAGGGGATTAAGGGTTTTTTGCACACTGAGGGTATTATGAGGTTCGCACTACTGGGTGTTTTGAGGTTCTGCAGCGCTGGGGGTTTTTTGGGTTCTGCAGCAGCTGAGGGGGGGATTTTGACGTTCTGCGAGCTGAGGTGTATTTGACTTCGCAAACAGGGGGTGATTATGAGGGTCTGCACAGCTAGGTGTATTATGAGTTCTGCAGCAGCTGAGGTTATTATAGGGTTTGCAGCACTGGGTGTATTATGAGTTCTGCACAGCTAGGGGGATTTTGAGGTTTTTGAGCAGCTGGGTGTATGATAGGGTTTTACAGCGTTGAGGTTATTAGAGGTTCTGCAGCAGGGAAATTTTTATGGGGCTGCAACATTGAGGTTATTTAATGTCTGCGCAGCTGAGGGTATTTTGATGTTCTGCACACTGGGGGTTTTTGAGGTTCTGCAGCAGCTGAGGTTATTATGAGGTTCTGCAACAGTTAGGGTATTAAAAAGTTTCGCAGCAGCTGAGGGGTATTTGAGGGTTTGCAGCAGCTAGGTGTATTTTGAGGTTTCACCTGGTGTATTATGATTTCTGCAGAGCTGAGGTTTTTTTTGGCTCGGGAACAGTTGAGGGTTTTTGATGGTTCTACAGTAGTGAGTGTATTTTGAGGTTCTGCAGCAGCGAGGGGTATTTTGTGTTCGCAGCAGCTGAGGGGTTATTATTGTTCTGCACAGCTGAGGTTATTTGGTTCTGCAGCAGTAGGTTATTAAGAGGTTCTGCAGTAGCTGAGGGGTATTAAGGGGGGCAGCAGCAGGTGTATTTTAGTTCGCCAAACTGAGGGTATTATAGGTTTTCAGCGCTGAGGGGTATTATGACGTTCTGCAGCGCTGAGGTTTTATGAGGGCCTGCACGCTGGGTGTATTAAGGCTCTGCACAGCTGAGGTGTATTATAGTTCTGCAGCCTGAGGGGTATTAAGGTTCTGCAGCCCCTGAGGGGTATTTTGTGTTCTGCAGCAGCTGAGGTTTAAGATGGTTTCACACGTTGTTGTATTATGAGGTTCTGCAGCGCTGAGATGTAATAGGTTTTGCAACATTTAGGTGTATTATAATGTTCTGCAGCAGCTAGGTGTATTTTGAGTTTGAGCACGGGTGTATTATAATGTTCTGCACACTGAGATGTTTATGAGGTTTGCAACAGTTGGGGTGTATTATAATGTTTTGCAGCAATGAGGGTATTATGAGGATCGCACGCTGAGGGGTTTTGAGGTTCTGCAGCAGCTGAATGATTAAGGTTCTGCAAAAAGTTGAGTGTATTTATGTTCGCGCAGCTGAGGGTATTATAGGTTCGCAGCAGCTGAGGTGTATTTGGGTTTGCACACTGAGGGGTATTATGATGTTCGCAGCAGTTGAGGTGTATTATGATGCTCTGCAACAGTTAGGGTTTTTGTGAGGTTCTACAAGTAGCTGAGGTATTATGGGTTCTGCACAGCGAGGTGTATGAGAAAGGGTTTTCGCAGCGGGTGTATTATGAGGTTCTGCAGCAGTGAGGTGTATTATGAGGTTTAAACAGCTGAGTTGTAATTTTGGTTCTGCACACTGAGTTGTATTATGAGTTCTGCACACTGAGGGGTATGATAGGTTTCGCAGCAGCTGAGGGTATTTTGATGTTCTGCAGCAGCTGAGGTTTTAGAGGGTTCTGCAGTATGAGGGGTATTATTGGGTTTTTGTCGATGAGGTGTATTATGAGGGGTTTTGCAGCACTGAGGTAATTAGACGTTCTGCACAGCTGAGGTGTATTTTGCGTTCTGCGCAGTGAGGTGTATTATACTTCTGCGCAGCTGAGGTGTTATGAGGGTCTGCAGCAGCTGGGTGTATATAAGTTCTGCAGCAGTGAGGTGTATTTTGGGTCTGCACAGCGGGTTATTAAGGTTTTTGCATTAGCCGGGGGGTAGATGAGTTCTCAGCACTGAGGGGTATTAGAGGGTTTTGCAGCGCTAGGTGTATTATAGACTGCAGCAGCTGGGTTATGATGGGTTCGCACAGCTGGTTGTTTTTTGGGTTCTCAGTACTGAGTGTATTATGAGTTCTGCAGCACTGAGGTTAATGAGGCCTGCAGAGGGTGAGTTTTAGAGGTTCTGCAGTAGCGAAGGGTATTAGAGGTTCTGCACACTGAGGGTATGATGGTTTAGCAGCCCGGGGTGATTAGTTTTCTGCACAACTGAGGTTGTTTTTTGAGGGTTTCAGCTTGAGGGTATTTTGAGGTTCTGCACCCTTTAGTATTATGGGTTTCGAGTAGTTAGGTATATTTTTGAGGTTCCCAGCAGCTTTAAGGGGTTTTTAGAGGTCCACAGCTTGGTTATTTGGAAGTTCTGCACACGGAGGTGTATTTTGTGGTTTTGCAGCCTGGGTGTTTTGAGGCTCTGCACAGCTGAGGGGTATTAAAATTTTCTGCACCTGAGGGGTATTATGAGTCTGCAAAAGGCCCAGGGGGTATTATGGCTTCTGCAGCACTGAGGTGTATTAAGGTTTTGCAGCAGCGAGGTTATATGAGGTTCTGCAGCGGAAAGGGGTTTATGAGGGGTTTTCGAGCTGAGGTGTATGTGGTTCTCAGCAGCTGAGGGGTATTATGTTTCGCAGCGCTGAGAGTATTATGGGCCTTTCAGTACGGATGTATTGAGGTTCTGCACACTGAGGTGTATTAGAGGTTCGCATAGCTGAGGTGATATGAAGTTCGCACGTGGGTTATTATGAGGTTCGCAGCAGCTGAGGTGTTTATGATTTGCACAGCGAGGTGTATTTTGAGGGCTGCACAGCTGAGTATGATGATGTTCTGCAGAGCTGAGGTGTATATGAGTTCGCAAACACTGAGGGGGTTTTTATGTTTTGCACGCTGAGGTGATTATGTTTTCTGCACAGTGGGTGTATTTGAGGTTCTGCAGCAGTTAGGGGTTAAAATTTTACTCGAACTGAGGGGTTTTTATGAAGTCTGCAAAGTGAGGGTTTTTTATAGGTTCTGCAGAGCTGATTGTTTAAAAATTTCTGCAGCAGCTGAGTTTTTTTTGATGTTCTGCAGCAGTGAGGGGTATGATGAGTTCTGCAGCAGCTTTAGGGGTTTTTATGGGTTTTCCCCAGCTGGGTGTATTATAGGTTCGCATAGCTGAGGTGTAATTAAAGTTTCTGCAGCGCTGAGGTGTATTTTGAGGTTTTCGCAGCACTGAGTGATTATGAATTTTGCACACTGATGTATTATAGGGGTCTGCAGCGCTAGGTGTATTATGAGTTTCTGCACAGGGGTGTATTATGAGGTTCTGAGCAGCTTTAGGGGAAATTTTGAGGGTTTGATAGCCCAGGTGTAGATGATGTTCTGCAGCAGTGAGGGGTTTTTTAATGTTTTGCCAGCCGAGGTGTATTTTGAGGGTTTTTGCAGCACTGAGGTGTAATTTTAGGTTTGCATTAGCCGAGGGGTTATGATGAGTTCGCAGCACTAGGGTATTATAAGGGTTCTGCAGCCTGAGGGATTATGAGACTGCAGCACTGAGGTGTAGATGGGTTTGCAGAGTTATTGTATTTGGGCCCCCTCAGCAGCTGAGTGTAGAGAGGTTCTGCACACTGGGTGTATTTGAGTTTTTTGCGTAGCTGAGGTGTATTTGAGGTTCTCAGTAGTGTGGTGTATTATGAGGGCTTGCACAGCTGAGGTGTATTATGAGGTTTTTGCAGTAGTGAGGTGATTATGAGGGTTTTTGCAGCAGCTGGGTATGAGAGTTTCTGCAGCAGCTGAGGGGTTATTATGTGTTTTTGCAGCAACTGAGGGGTTAATTTTGAGGTTTTCAGCGCTAGTTATTTTGGGGGTTTTCAGAGTGAGTATTTTGAGGTTTTTGCATAAACTGAGGTATATTATGAGGTTTTGGAGCAGCTTATTTATTAGGAATTCTGCAGGGAGGTGATTTTGTGGTTTTTTGCAGCAGCTGAGGGGTATTTTGAGGCTCGCAGCATGAGTGTATTATAATTTCTGCAGCAGCTGAGGTGTTTATGACTTCGCAAGAGCCAGGGGTATTATGATTTCTGCAGCACAAGGGGTATTATAAGGTTTTTGCAGCGCAGGGGTATGATGAGGTTTTCACAGCTGAGGGGTATTAAGGTTTCTGCAGCACTGAGGTGTTTGTGAGGTTTGCAGCAGTGAGGTTATATTGTTCTGCACGTGAGAGTATTTTGAGGCTCGCAGTAGCTTAATTATTATGAGGGCGCAAGCGAGGTGTATTATGGTTCTGCAGTAGTAGGTGTATTATAATTTGCACTACTGAGGTGTAATTTGAGGGTTTTGCACAGCTGAGGTTTTTATGAGGTTCTGCAGCACGAGGTGTATTAGAGGTTTCTGCACAGTGAGGTGTATGATGAATTTTTGCAGCATGAGGGGTATTATGTGTTCGCAGCAGCGAGGGGTTAAGGTTCTGCGCAGTTAGGTATTATGAGGGTTTTGCAAGTTTGAGGTGTATTATGAGGGTCTGCAGCACTGAGGGGTTTTTATGAAGTTCGCCACTGGGTTTTTTTGGGTCTGCAGCGTGGGTGATTATTGTTTTGCGCACTGAGGTGTATTATGAGGTTTTTTTATAGTGAGGTGTATTTTTTTCTGCAGAGTGAGGGTTGTAATATTTGTTATGCAGCACTGAGGTGTATTAGATGTTCTGCACACTAGGGGTTTTATGAGGGTTTTGCAGCACTGAGGTTATTATAGGTTCCGCAGCTGAGGTTATTAGAGGGTTTTCCAGCAGTGAGGGGAAAATTATGAGATTTGCAGTAGCTAGGTGTATTTAGGGTTTTGCGCAGCTAAGTGTAAATTTGGGTTTGGGTACTTGCCAAAAACCCCCCTATTTGGGGTCCCCCCCCCCCCCGCCTCCCCAGAGTTTGGGAAAACCCCCCGCCGGAGCGGGGGTTCTTTTTAAAGGCCCAGCGCCAGAGTAGCCCGTGCCTACTCTGGCGCCGGGGCGCTCCTACAGGCGGGTGAAGCGGCCGCAGGTCCGCTCACCCGCCCCGAGCTCGATTGCAGGGGGGAGGCGGAGGGGTCGTTTTCCCCCCCTCCCTTCCCCCCCTGTATGTACAGCGCCAGTGCGCCCCTCATACAGATCCATCGCAGGGGGGGTGACGCCCCGGCGCCTCATCCCCCTTGACCCCGGGGGAATAACCGGAACCTGGCAGATGGGGAGTAATGGAATTTTTTATTTTTTTTTATTATTTAAAGGGGGGGTCTCCTGAATATAAATGGGGCAACTACCTACCTGGGTTGGAAAGGGGGGCACTACCTGGCTTCTAAAGGGGGCAAAAACCTACCTGGCTTCTAAAGGGGCACTACCTGGCTACTAAAGGGGGCACTACCTGGCTACTAAAGGGGGCACTACCTGGCTACTAAAGGGGGCAACTACCTGGCTTCTAAAGGGGGCACTACCTGGCTTCTAAAGGGGGCAACTACCTACCTGGCTTCTAAAGGGGGCACTACCTGGCTTCTAAAGGGGGCAACTACCTACCTGGCTTCTAAAGGGGGCAACTACCTACCTGGCTACTAAAGGGGGCACTACCTGGCTACTAAAGGGGGCAACTACCTACCTGGCTACTAAAGGGGGCAACTACCTACCTGGCTACTAAAGGGGGGCAACTACCTGGCTTCTAAAGGGGGCAACTACCTACCTGGCTTCTAAAGGGGGCAACTACCTACCTGGCTTCTAAAGGGGGCAACTACCTGACTACAAAGGGGGAAACTACCTGGCTACTAAAGGGGGCAACTACCTACCTGGCTACTAAAGGGGGCAACTTCCTGACTACAAAGGGGGCAACTACCTGGCTACTAAAGGGGGCAACTACCTGACTACTAAAGGGGGCAACTACCTGGCTACTAAAAGGGGCAACTACCTGGCTACTAAAGGGGGCAACTACCTGACTACTAAAGGGGGCACTTCCTGGCTACAGAGGGGGCATCTACCTGGCTACAAGGCGGCATCTACCTGCCTGTAAGGGGCATTACCTGGTTATGGAGGGCTACTACCTGGCTATAAGGGCATCTACCTGGATTTCTTCCAAAGCCATTATGCAGTTAGGCGGAGTGGGTGTGGCTTTTTAAAGGGGCGTGTCACACCAAAAAGATGGGCGTGTCCATGCAAATCTTTGTCGCGGCGCGATACGCGCGCCGTACTCTTTAATCTCCTGCTTTTCCATTTTCAAAAGTTGGCAACTATGGATTAGGGTTGGTGTTTTTGGGGGTTTTAATGATTTAACTTACCTGTCTGCATCACTCCAGGTTTTGTCGCTCCCATTATGGCATCACGTCTGGTGCCTCATCCAACATTACTTTGGGTTTCCCTAGGTTTCGCCCATATGTTTTTGAAACAAGATTTGATGTTGGACGTGACGCAAGACATTGGACATCATTTTCCCTTTTCCTGACATAGGGGCAAAGTAGGGAAACCAGAAGTGAAGTAAGGTGGTCACACTGGAGGGGACACAGCGGTGGGAGAGGCACGAGGCTTAGAGTGATGTTGAAAGCTAAGTTAACCTCTAAATAACCCTAAAACCCTAACATTGGGTTAAAGAGGTGTTTCCATCTCACACTTTGACAGTATATAGGATAGACTATACCTTCAAAGTCTCATAGGTGCGGGTCCCCACCTCTCCGTTCTAATGTGGAGATATTATGGTGGCCCTTTTGCCATTACAGTGTGAGCTGGGAACATCCTTCAAGGTTATGGTCAGTATTAGTGATAGTGTATTTTCATTATTACTTCAGATGGGTTCAAATTTACACCTAAAATGACTGATGTGTAATTAATATAAGTTGTGGGTTGTTCAATTTAGAACTGGCCACAAATTTTCAGTTTTTCTTTTTCTGGTTTCTCCTCTCACTCCTCTTGACTCTTTCTTCCACCTATATCATCATTCTATAATATCATTTTCTTCACCGATCCTTCTCTAACCTACTTCCTTCTTCTTTAGATTCTTCTGCCTTTCTTACAAAAATCAAGAATTTTTCTAAAATAATTTTATGACACTGTGCTCCCTGTGACCTCTCCTATGATTGTAAAATGTTCTCTCAGTTTCTCCTCCATCCTATTTAGGCATAATTGCCGACTCTTTGGAAACGTTCACAAGACTCCTGGAAAAATTGGCGTCCTCCTGGAAAAGTAGGCAAATCTCACCGACATTGTCCATGTACAGAACTTGTGTGGTGCGATCTTAGAAAGGTTTAAAGGGGTTGTCTCATCTCAAAGTTTCATAGGATGCATGAATTGAATTATGCTGCTTTGCTCTGTCACTTCCTGGTCCAGCTGTCTTTAATTAGCATATGAGTTCTGTGTATTCAGACCTCTCTGTTTATCAGTCTAGATTAAATAAATTACCTTCTCTGAGGTCCAGAGAAGCTTCTGAGCTAATGTAAACAGTAGAGTAATTACTGTCTTTTGTCTGAAAGATCAGATAACACACAAGTTCTCACACTGCCTCAACTCCCTGCTATCAGATAGAACAAACAGCAGGGGAGAAGAAGTACACAGGTCGGTTACTTGGGGAACCAGAGAGAGCACAGAAGGTGATCAAATGATTTGTAGCTCCTTAACAAAAAAAGATGAACAACGCAATATATTTGGAAAACGTCTTCATTTAGTGTCACCTACATTTTGAAAGCTATTCTTTGTAGTGAGACAACCCCTTTAACTTAGCTTTCCGCATCACTCCAGGTTTTGCATCACTATCCCCGTGGCATCATGTCTGGTGCCTGATTCAACATTATTATGGGGTTTCCCTGGGTTTCCCAGATAATTTTTTGGAACCCAAAGTCATATTGGACGTGACAAATGACAGTGCACATCATTCCTCTTTTCATGACATGGGGGCAAACTAGGGAAACCAAAACTAAAATCCAACTAATTAGTGTGAATCAAAATCTAACCCCTGACAATAGCTCTCTTGCAGAGGCAATATTGCCGGCTTATCCCACATCGAGCTATTCTGCTCAAGAAAATCCATATGATGAGCGGAGACGCAGGGTGAAGACCTGTATTGTACTGTGAGGAGGTGGTGAGTGCCAGCATTGTATCTATTGATTGCGGACATTGTTTCAGCTTATTAATCATATAGGAGGAAATTTGTAAGAGATATTTATCTTAATATATTGGCATCATTTTATATCTTTGTTTTTCCCTGCTTAAAGGGGTTTTGCCACAAAGTCAAATTGACGTGAAACTTGCAAACTAAATAATAAACTAAATAATAAACATTTTCACCGTTCATCATTATTAAAAATTCTGGACTGTTTTTGTTTTAGCTGCTCCTTTAGTGATCCATTGTTTACAGCTCGTCTCCGATACGACCAGGTCTGAGAGCTCCTCAGTCCTGGTCGCACATGCTCAGACATCACTTCTCCTCTCAGGCAGCTACTGAGTGTTCAAACCCCAGGTGCTGTCATTCTACTCCTTTCCTCTGTACTCCTTACTAATTAGTCAAACAGTGCAAATAAATAAAAAAGACACCTCAATCAGGTCTGTGCATTGATAAAGAGAAAAAAACAACACAGGTTTGGTTCCTGCAGGGATTTGAACCGAGGACCCTTGTGCTGTGAGGTAAAAACTTTACCTCTGGGCTACATTGTAGCTGCTCACAGCTCTATACATAAACAGAGCTTTATTTGACTAAAAAGAGGAAAGGCCTGGTGATGAGGAAGTGATATTGGGAGTTAAGTTAAAGGGGTTGTCTCACTACCAGGATTGCTTCTTATGTTAAAGATCTTGCAAAAACAAATCATTTTGCAATATGTGTCCATTAACAGTGTCCTACCTATTCCTAGATATCCCCTCTTGTATGGGCTGCATCAGCTCCTCAGGCTGTTATAGCTACAGACCTGTTTGATCTATCATAATAGGCTGCCAGCACTGATTGCTATAGCTACAGACCTGTTCCATCTCTCCTGATAGGCTGCCAGCACTGGTTGCTATAGCTACAGACCTGGCTTCTACTGCAGCCTAGTAGAAGCCAGTAAACACGCCCCTGAATTCAAAAGGAAACCAAGAAAACAGGACTGAGGTAAGATGAATCGATATAGTGAGACAGCCCCTTTAAAGGGGTTACTGGCTTCCACTTGGCTGCAGTAGAAGCCAGGTCTGAACCTATAGCAACCAGTGCGGGCAGCCTATCAGGAGAGATCAAACAGGTCTGTAGCTATAGCGACCAGAGGAGCTGATGCAGCCCATACAAGACGGGATATCTCGGAATAGATAGGACACTGTTAATGGACACATATTGCAAAGTGACTTGTTTTTGCAAGATCTTTAACATAAAAAGCAGCAATCCTTGTAGTGAGACAACCCCTTTAAGTGAAGTTCTGAATCCTGCATCCCTCACTGTGACTGAAAGTTAATTCCTCACAACGTTGTTTGAACTAGTATCAAACCAGTCCTATGTGAGCAACACTCTTGTCCTCTGTCTCAGCAAGATCTTTCGGGTAATGTTCTATTTCTGTTTTTCAATGTGATGTTTAGTCGACAGGTATCACATGTTATGTGCAGCAATAGTGCGATGGCTTTTATGATCATTGTCCTGTTTATCTACGTTTTCCCCAATGTCTGCAACTCTGCTCTTTCATGGTTTGTGGAAGTCTCCTAGAAGAAGCACATTTGGCAAGTATAGTTGTACATCACAGACAGTTCCTGCTGCCAATGTGGGCACAGAATCTATGCCCACCCAATGTAAGCGCCATTTATGGCGCCCGGGAGATTTGCCTCTTTGCTCCTTTTTGCAGTAGTCGCATAATGAATCTTTACACTATATTTATCTGTATTCTTCATACAGATTTTATTTTAGCTGCGCCCCATACCGGCACATTAGGACATACGTCACCACTTAATATAGGCAACGACAGGAGCGTATAAAATATAATTGCCGGTGGCCTGTAATCATCTCAGCGGTCGTGACATTTCACCTGTCATTACAGGAAGCAAGGGGAGTGATGTCAGGAAGGAGGACAATTTATTATCTCCCGGTGCGCACCTATGGTGGCGGAGATGAAAGGGGCAGAGCTGTATTTCATAGACTCTACTTTGGAACCTAATGACTAATGTGTCTTCTATAGGAATCAACATCCCCCTGTAAATTCCCGCTCCTGTCTCCCTGGCGGCCTCGATACATCTCCCGTTAACGTGACATGGAGATTACAAATGGCTTTATGATTAACTAATTAAATGAGCGCTCGCTGCAGATAGATTCAGCATCGCCGAGGCGCTCTGCTCCGCTGATCACAGATTGCTATGGGGAACACTCACCGACATTATAAAGCTTCTGGATTTCTTTGATGATGTGAGCGGAAATTGATCTTCGAAAGAGTCCTTCTGTTCGCAGCCCTGGAAGACGGAAGAAAAGGACATTTGTTGGGTTCTTCAAGCAGACTTTGGAGGCCCCAGACCAGGTGGATAAGGACCTCGTCAGCAGAGCCGTCTTAACAGCATTATGGGCCCCTGGGCAGAGCACTATAGTTGGCCCCTGACATCACACTAGGTCATACCTCTAGCCAGAGCCGTCTTAATAGCATTATGGGCCCCTGGGCAGAGCTGTGAACTGGGCCCCCCAACCAACGCAGAATACAGATAACACATCACCAAAATGTAAACATCATAAAAACAAAACCACCGCAAACATGGCGCAAGTAAGTTTTTTTTTTTCACATTTCACCCCACTTACAACTTTTTTTCAGGATTCCCAGTACATTACATGGTCCTTTCATGGCACCATTAAAACGAACATCTTGGCCCACAAAAAACAAGCCATCATATGTCTATGTAGATAATAATTAAAACCAATCTTTTTATGCAGAATTGACACACCACAACAAGGGCCGTATTTACAGCTCAGGCTGCTGTAGGCTCTGAGCTGGAAAACGCCCCTCAACCATATGCAGCTGGCTGATTATTACAGCTGACACCCAGCACTAACAGCAGGGAACAGAGCCAGCCCTGATTCCTACTGTTTAAACCTTTAGGCGGGGTTCACATGGCTTAATCAAGGCGTAATTGTGGGACGTATTTCGCCAGCCCGCCGGCCCCATAGACATTCATTATACTCGGCGCGTATACGCCGTGAATAACTGACATGGAGACGTAATCCATATTTCTCTGAGAACTGTGGATTACCGTAATGACTGGGACGTATCTCGCCTCGTATTTAGCGTATTTTCGGCGCGAAATACGCGGCGAGATACGTCCCATTTTAAGCCGTGTGAACAAAGCCTAAATGACAAATGCGGCGATCACCCCGATGGCCCTCCCTCCCCCAAGAATCGCAGAATGCGGTTCAGTTGCCATTGCCATAGCAGCCATCTTGGTACACCTTTCTGAACAATTTTTATGATTCAGACGGATGTAAAAATAATTGTGCTGCCTTGTGGTCAAGTACCCTAAGGCCTCGTTCACACGGCTTATTTGTCCGCGGATTGGCGCCGTACTCCGCGCCGGATTTGCGCGTCAGTACGGCGCCAATCCGTCCCTGTCATTACGGTAAGCCACTGCTCTCATAGAGAACAGTGGATTCCGTCGCTCCTCCCCGCTCGCGGCAATCCGCCGTCGGGGGAGAAAGTGACATGAACATTATTTACGGCGCGGACGGCTAAACAATGCATTGTCTATGGGGCCGGGGAGCGGCGCCCCCCGCCGCGCTCCGCCCCCGCCCCCGTCCCGCCCCTTATTCACGGTGGATTTGTGAGCTCAATACGGCTCACAAATCCGTCGGGAATAAGCCGTGTGAACACGGCCTAAGGGGACTGAATGTACAATTATAAAAGTTTTAAAAGTATTACAAAATAAAAAAAAAATATAAAAAATTCAAATCAATACCCTTTTGCCATTTCACAGATAGAAGAATAAAAATTAAAAAAATTACACATAATTGGTATTGCCGCATCCGTAAAAGTTTGATCTATTAAAATATAACATCACAACATAGAAGAAAAATTTCCAAATGCCAAAATTACAGGGTTTTTTGGGCTATTTCACATACTCTAAAAATTGGAATAGAAAGTTGTATGTATCACAAAATGGTACCAAAAAGAACTGTACTTCATGCAGCAAAAAATGCCCCCTCTCCGCTTCCTCCTCAGGTCCATAGGTGAAAGAACCAAAAAGTTATTGGTCACAGAAAATGGCGCTGTGGAAGAAATTTAAGAAATAGAAAATGTTTGTTTTTTGAAGTACTTAAATGAAACCCAACATATTTGGTACAACCTGCAGAATGCAGATAACACATCAGTTATACCGAAGAAAAAACTCCCTCAAACATGTATGTATGTATGTATTATATGAAGCATAAACCAGAGAGACACCTTTGGATTTCTGCCGCATATACGCCTTTTTTCTTTCGGGTATGTTCACACGCCATCCTTTTATTCCATACTATGGGGCGTAATTGCGCTGCAATGCGCCCCAAAATATGTCCTGTAACTACGGCAATCATAGCTCTCTATGAGAGCTATGATTGCCCTCCATCTTCCCCGACACGTATTTCGCTCTGTGAGAAAGAATAGGGGATAATGCAAGTAAATGGGACGCCCCCCTTCCCACCGTGCTTCAGAAGTATGCGCTAGCTTGCGTGTACTTCTAAACCCCCAGCATCTTGCATCGTGCACAGGTATGTGCTGCAACACGCTGTGTGAACATACCATTACTTTGATTTCTAAAGCTGAGTACACACGTGTCCATGGCATCCCGGCATTTTGCCGAATGCCATGCAGGCAATGTTGAATCTTTTCAGTGCAATGGCATAGAAATTGTTCATAAACCTAAAAGAGGAGGTGATTTTAGGAGAAAATTGTTATCACGAGAGGCATGGTGGATAGTTCAGCTAGATACTCGCTTTCCCCGTGGCCTCAATAGGAGACAAGATATTATGTTTCATTATTAAGATACAATCTCATTGTTTGTTTACTTTAGTTTATTAGTAACTTAGTTTATTATTTTTTCTCCTGTGTATTATTCTTCTCTATCTCCTTTGTAAGTATTAGATTGTCTTTTTTGTTGCATTTTTTGTAATGGATTTTATTGTGATACAATTGTTTTTCTTTTATTCTGTTAATTTGTGGCCTTTAATAGGAAGTTACGTTTCCATTACGACACACCATGACTAAGGGAGGAGTCTCCCGAAACGCGTCGGTGTGCAACACCATCATGTCTCTCCTCTAAAGATGTTTTTTATATTTTAAAGAATCAAATAAAGCTACTAAGTTTTTTCTATAAGTGACAAATAGGGCATCACGGACTGCTGGATTACCCTTTCCTTTCCTTGATTACTTTGATTTCATCAATTAGGATACAGATTAGCGCTATCGAATGGGGCTAATCTGAATCCTTGCTCCCATTGCGTTTTCCATGCACACATTATTGACAGAAGGATATATTTTTTCTGAATCTGTAAATATATGCATCTCAGTTCATGTAGTGCATATCACAGTGGAAAACAATGGCACAATACAGATGTGTTTTTGATGCGTATTTTGGTGCATAAAATGCACATTTTAAACACCAAAATGCATATTAAAAATATGCCACATGAACCTATTCATATGCTATGTTCACACAGTATAATTGCGTGGCATACTACGGTTCGTAACTGCACTGCAATACACCCGAAGTAAGGCTCACAAATACGGTAAAATCAGAGAACTCATTGAGTGCTATGATTTTGCAGCATATTCATAGAGAACCATGAATTACGTCTTGTCTCCCCCGGCGTACAATACGAATGTACTATACGCTGGATGAGAGAAGTGACATGTGACATGAGAAGTGAAAGTGAATGCGCTGAACAGCTCGTACTTGTAAAACACACAGCGACACTCTCTGGCATTCACTAACCTGTTATTACATCTGTCTTGCAGTCTTCGTCTCAAGGCCAGGCCTTTTGAGGGTCAGGGGCAGGTGACCTGATGGCACCATGCTCATACATGCCAACTCTCCCGCTTTTGGCGGGGGGGTCCGCTAATTGGGTTCCCCCCCCCCGCGCCTTCCGGGCAGAGTTGGCGAAACTCGGCGGCGGGGGCTCTTTAACTGACCGCGGCGACAGAGTAGCGCTGGTGCGCTACTCTGGCGCCGCTGGGCCGTTGCCACAGGCGGGTGAAGCGGCCGCCGCGGCCGCTTCCCCCGCCCGGAGTCTCGCTGTGCAGGGAGGAGGCAGGAGGGATCGCTCCCTCCTCCCCCTGTATGTACAGCGCCGGTGTGCGCCGTACATACAGGTCAGCGGCGCAGGGGAAGTGACGCGCGGCTGCGCTCACGTCCCCTGAGGAGATCGTCCGGAGCGGCCGCGCTGCAGGAGCCTGGTCAGGTGAGTAGCTTTTATTATTTTATTTTTATTAGCTTTAGGGGGGCTCTACCTGGCAACAATGGGGGCACTACCTGGATAACAATGGGGGCACTACCTGGCAACAAAGGGGCATCACCTGGCAACAGAGGGGGCATCTACCTGGCAAACAATGGGGGCACTACCTGGCAACAGAGGGGGCACTACCTGGCTCACAATGGGGGCATCTACCTGGCAACAGAGGGGCACTACCTGGCTAACAAAGGGGGGCATCTACTTGGCTACAAGGGGGCATCTACCTGCCTGTAAGGGGCACTACCTGGTTATGGGGGGCCGTTATGCAGTTAGGTGGAGTGGGTGTGGCTTTTTGAAGGGGCGCGGCACACCGACAAGATGGGCGTGTCCATGCAAATTACGCGCGCCGCCCACTACAGTCTCCTGCTTTTTCAATTTCAAAAGTTGGCAACTATGATGGACCATGCTGACATGTTGCTGATAGCCAGCTGGATGTGGAGCTCAGGCAGGAGGGGCCATAGGCAGCAAGGACAGGGCAGTAGCGGGCTCCCTGACCTGTTGTGCAGACTCGCGCTTCCCCTCCCCCTCCTCACTGACCCAACGGAGCTCGGGAGGGGCTGAATGCAGCCTTCCATTAGCAGCCACTGATGTCCTGCATAGCTCCTGCACACTGTATAACAGCACAACTGCTGCCAGTGTGCATGTGCCAGTGAGTATGGCCAGCACAGCTAGTTGTCCCCACTGCTCTGTACCCCAAGAGCAGTCAGCAGAGCGGCAGGGCCATCTTTTCCATTGGGCGCACTAGGCCGTTGCCCGGGGGCCTCATAAGTATAGGGGCCCCAGCTGGGGTATGCTTGTCCCAGGAATACAAGAAAAAAACTTTGAGATTCTTAGTTCACACGTTTTGATCAAAAAAAGTTTAAGCCACCCACGGCTTACAACGTGATCTCAAGGCGGGTGGTATTACGCTATCTTTACCTCTCAATAGAGCCAAATCCAGACTTCTCATTGGGTCAACCGACCTCCATTATCCAGAGAGAAAAAAAAAAAAAACACCAACCTTGCAAGCTGCACTCATATAACAGCCTGTGAAAGTGGGCGGGGTGCAAGAAACCAAAATGGAGGCATCCCTTCCTCCCTATATAGATTAAAAGCAATATATGCCAAATACAACGTATAGTTCTGCACAAAAAAACATTTCTGAAAAACACAATGTGAACCTGGGTGCCACTGGCAGGGCTGCGGCATATATATATATATATATATAGTATATATTATATATAATACAACACGCACACACCATTACCAGTGGCACACCACTGCAAAAAGGGCTATACAATACATGGAAATCCCTAAAGAAGCATTTATGCTATCTATCATACATGAAAAAAAAATACAAGGAACACACTCATAATCCCATGGTTGGCTTTGCTTATTTTACTGTTTGCGTGTTTTTAGGATGTGCAAACAAATAAAAACCATGGTGGAGAAGGGAGCCTATGGCTCCCTGTCCTGCCAATCAGTCTTCTAGGCTGCTGGACATAAGTGGTGTGATAATATGAGTGTGCTTGGGGATGGCTAGAGGCATGACCTATTGTGATATCATGTATTTGGACAGGGCCCACTGCAGTGCTCTGCCCAGGGGCCCATAATGCTGTTAAGACGGCTCTGCAGAGCGGCACATGTGACCTCCCCTAGTTCTTACTACAGTGTGTGCAGGGAGATCGGGACAGAGCTGGGCAGCAGATTTGCTTCCGGCTGTCTCCGAAACAGTGCGCCGGCATAGAAACGCTGCACTCCAACCTGCCGGCATCTAACTGTCCCTGCGTGTAGTCACTGCCGTCTCTTCTATTGTGCAGGGTAGGCAGCTGCCCGAGGAGGGCCCCCTGAGCTCGTAGGGCCCCCGGGCAAGTGCCTACCTGGCCCAATGGAAGAGACGGCCCTGCCTCTAGCCACCCCCCAAACACACCCATATTATCACGCCACTTATTTCTGGACACCTGCAGCCTACAAGACTATTCGGCAGGGAGCCTTTGGCTCCCTTCTCCACCATGGTTTTTAACTGTTTGCACACCCGAAAAACACACAAACTGTTAAAAAAGCAAAGCCAACCAAGGGATCCTAGGTATATTTCTTGTATTCCTGGGACATACATAGACCATCTGGGGCCCCAATACTTGTGTGTCACCTGGGTAACTGCCTAGTGTGCCCAATGGAAAAGGTGGCCCTGCTCGTCAGGAGCCTTCTGTCAATGTCCTACAAACCCAAAGATTATGGGGCAAAAAGCTGGCACGTTACAGCATGCTTGCCAACCTTTGGTCTCCCGATTTCCGTAGTGCCTCTGACCCACTCTTGTATTCCCCTGGTTTGCCTGGGAACACTCATTTTGGGGGCTGGATTTGCATAAAAACTGCCCCTTGGGAATCACGGAAGAAACGGTAGGGCTGGCAGGTATGGGTTAAGGGTGTCACATAAACCTTCCAAAACGTGAACCTAGACCCAACTAGAAACGTCCACGAAACCTCACAAGAAATGCCCATTTTGGGGCACATTTCTCTACGCCCAATCCGCTTTGGAGTTTATTTGGAAACACAATCCTGCAAAAAAGAGACTGTTGAGAAGTATGAGAGGGGCTCATTTTAGCCTTTCCTCTGTGTGCACCCGTGGCCCCAGTTGTCTCTTACAGTATATGAAGTATTTGGGCCAAGACGTGTCCAAGTCTTCCTCGCCTGTTCCACTGTTTTCTTCAGGACAACAACTAATGGCAACCAATACAACCAGCATGCTTAGTAATAGTCACCCAGCTCTTCACAGACCCTGAATGGTATATGACTCTGTATTGCAGCCCTGCTTCCTTTATCTGAGGGTGCGTTTACCAAATAACGGTTAGACAAGCTGACCGGCATTTGGTCATTTTTTTGTCACGTAGGGGGACGGTTTTTGTCCACGGTTTGTGGATTCAAGCCGTCCCCCTTCACACATGTTCATCTTGTATCCGAAAACCGGGCGGAAGAATGAACATGTTCTAAGTTTTTCTGACCGCTGATGGTGTCAAAAACCGTACAGTGGGGACTGCTGCACGGATTTTCTGTTGAAGTCTATGGGGGAGCATTGCTTGTCGGTTTCGGAAGGTTTGTAAAACCGCAAACCGTCTGAAAAACCGACAAGTAACCTGTGCCGAGGGGACAAGCCCTTACTCCTGTGCCTGTCTAGGTGTCAGGCTTCTCTGTAGTACTTACTATTTATGAACAAAGAGGTTCAGGATGAACAGTTAAAGTATATACTGTATCTGTTAACTAGAAATACTACGGTATGAAACTTTCCAATTTCTACTAACAGGGTCACACTATAATTGCCTTGGAAAATTGGAACATAAATTTATTCATATGTTCCCAGGAGGAATAATAGAGGAACCGCACAATGCAGAATTAAAAAAAAATAAAAAAATAAAAATTGTTATTTAAAGGGGTTTTGCCACGAAGTACAATTGACGTGGGAAGCTTGCAAATTACATTATAAACATTTTCACCATTCATTATTATTAAAAATTCTGCCCGTTTTTTGTTTTAGCTGTCTTTTGTGATCCATTGTTTACAGCTCATCTCCAGGGGATACGACCAGGGCTGAGAGCTCCTCAGTCCTGGCCGCAATGCTCAGACATACCTCTCCTTCAGGCAGCTAACTGATGTTCAAATGGAGTTTTCATCTGCCCTATGCAGATGCTTAGTAGTGGGCTAAAGGCCCTCCAAAAAACTACACACCTTAAATGGTGCTCTCCATAAGGAGAGATGTTCCCCTTCTCTCAGCCACTCATTGCCTCCCACCAGTCAAGCCAATATCGCTCTGCTCTACACTGATGAGGGGCAAAACCCGAAAGCGTATGTAGATGAGCAATATTGGCTTGACAATTATTCCTTTTTGCTTCTCAAAGATTCAGTGAATCAGAAGTAAATTGAGGATTTGTTGCAACCTATAGGCCCCATTCACACGGCTTATTTGCCGACGGATTGGCGCCGTATTCCGCGCCGGATTTGCGATTCAATACGGCGCCAATCCGTCGGAGTCATTACGGTAATCCACTGCTCTCATAGAGAACAGTGGAATCCGTCGCTCCCCCCCCGCTCGGCAATCCGCCGCGGGGGGGAAAAAGTGACATGCACATTATTTACGGCGCGGACGCGCGTAAAAAATGCATTGTCTATGGGGCCGGGAGCGGCGCCCCCGCCGCGCTCGGCCCCGCCCCTGCCCTTATTCACGGCGGATTTGTGCGCTCAATACGGCGCACAAATCCGTCGGAAATAAGCCGTGTGAACACGGCCTAGAGGGCGCAGTGAGCTTCCCAGCTCCTTTCCAATAATGCCTTGTGATATACTTTACATTGTATCAAAGTGTCAGATCTTCAGTTTTGTCCCATGAAAAGATAGAATACAATATTTACAAAAATTTTAAAATTTGACAAGTTTAGCCTAGAAATGGCCCTGGTCATAGTGGATAGCCAAAGGGTGGGCACAGTTATGCAGTCCGTTATTTTGTTCAGGACGGAGTCCTTGTGATTTATTTATTTCTATATCGCCGTTATTTTCCATAGCGCTGTACAGAGACGGACTCAATATGTGTCCTCGTTCTACTAATTAACATAAAAAGCCCCTTTTACATCAGTGCTGTTACACGATCAGCAGTGGGAGGGGGTGTAAATACTTTTACAGGCGCTGTGAGACCCTTTGTAGTAAAAGGAGAGAGGCTTTGGAGCAAATCTCTCTCTTGGCCAGAGCCTTTATGATGTCTTCTCCGCCACATTCGCAATGATTGCTCATGTCGTGAAGGGTCATTAAGCGGTTACTGGTAGAAGCATTAATGCCGCTATTTGCATGAGTTTTAATGGGAATTTATTAAGTGTTTATTTAATTAGAGTGCATAAAAATGCAGATCGCTCAACTATGATGCAAATCTACAGACAAACGGGCATAATGAGGATTTCCTTCTAGAACATCAATATATTATAGAGTAGACTCCAAAGAAGTGTATTCAATTAGAAATAACATGGGCTTTCTTCCATAAACAGCGCCTCTCTTGTAAGTGGCTGTGCCCGGTATTGCAGCTCAAGCGTTCTTTCATCTGACTGTTTTACAGAGCCTGCTCTACACAGCTAGCTTCAGGTTTCCATTTCCAGTTCTAAAGTGGTGACTGACGTTTCAGCTTGGCTATTCCTATCTGAGCCTGTTAGAGAGACATTGGTGATGGAGATGTCTAAACAGTAGGGCACAAGGCTACAGAGCTCTAAATGGTTAAAGTTTGTCTGAAACAAATATAAACAAGCTCCTGTGCTGCTGATAAGACACAGCAGCGAGTGACGCCACCATCCTGCCCAGGGCTGCTAGAGCAGAGAGTGGTGGTCTGTAACCTAGAGAAGTTTGTGTACACAAGCAGGAGATAAGAACTGCTATAACTCTGATAGGAAGGAAAATCAAAACAGCAATGTATTTGGTAATAGTCTTTATTTTGTTATACCTTTGCCTATGTAAAGATGAGCAGGTGTTAGGTGGTGTATTACTGTTGATGATGGGTGGAGTAGTAGAGATGGTGGTAGTTGTCATGTGGTGCACCGGTGATGGCAAGCAAATAACAGCAGACAATTATTCAGGGAAAACTCTGGCTTTTACTCATGGCACTGGTACTTGTGAATGTTACATTTCCTGAGCAGGTTACTCCACACTCTTGATCCCGACCTCCACAGTAGTCACTCTCTGGGCTAGCGGTCGTGCATGAGGGCCCCTTTTCAGACCTCTTGGTACGCTACCCAGGACGGACTAACTGGGCTTACTCTCCCTGAGGTCCACACTGTCACAGCAGTTCTCACCCATGCTGCCCACCTGGTACCTCCAGGGTCCAAGTCCCCACTGCTTCTGCCTGTGTCACCAGTATCCTCTTCTGGAAACCTTCTGCTTACTGGACTATCAGTGAGTGGGATGTCCACCACTGCCTGCCCTACTTATTACCAGCAGATAGTTAGGGTTCCACTTTTTATGCTGCTCACATTTGGAACTATATACACACTCGGAACTGAACCTGGAACTGCACTGCTGCAGAGCTGACAGCCTTCCTATTTAGCTGTGTAACTTGGTCTCTCGCCTGTCAGCTCTCTGATTGGCTGCTTATCCCAGCTATACTGTTTCCCACTCTAGAGCAGTTAACTCCTTCTGCTACCCTAATGACTAATCATAACTTCTCCCTAACTTAACCCTATGGTTACATTGCTATACAGTAATATACATCCATATACATATGTATTCTGTGGCACCTGTTACCCACCTACAGAAGTCCCCACACAAACACCAATATACAGTTGCATACCCTTACACCTAAATGTTTGAGGCTAATCAATGAGGTAAGAATACCTCTTTCAGTGAGTGAGCCCACTCTGCATTACTGGACTCCTCTGAAGCAATAGAGGGGATTATTTTTCATACGTTTATGTTTTGTATAGGGATCTAGTACTTGTGCAAACACTATATTTTACTTTTTTCCTTTAGGTTTGCTTCAACTCTCTTTCTTCCACAAATTTCATAGCTTTGAGTGGTGTATTTAAAAAATCGTTATTCATAGGCATTGACAGAGGCTGCCCGCATTAAACACCCCTGCCCCAACTGTCTTAAAGAGCATGTATTACCAACATTTTCTTTACTAATTTAAAAAAAAGATACTAATCCATATATGGATCAACACTTTAGCACAATAAGCTGAACAGGATGGACGTCTGTCTTTTCTCGACCTTATAGATTATGTAATTATATATTCTTTTCTTATTTTTTTTATTGTAGTTTTTTTTAATTTATTTTTTATGTATATGATTATGGGGGCAGCCATCTTGCCTGAGCTGCTTTTAACAGCATTTAGAGGGATGCTTTACAGCGCTATATTGAGATAGGAGTTGTGAAAGGAGCAGACCATTGACTTCTATAGGAGAGTTTTTGGGCATGCTCTGTGACCTTGGAGAATGTCAGTCGTGCAGGGAGGGGAGAGGAGGAGCTGTGACATCTCCTATTGTGACTGGTGGATCCTGTGTTATCTTTACATTGGTGTCACCTTTCAGTGTAATCCTGCCTGTGCTGATAATGAGGAGAATGCTGAAAAGTTTACTCTACAGAACAGGAAGTGTCAGACTCTTATTAGACCTAGTGGCCAAAGCAAAAGCTGCAGGACTCAGGATTTTTAAAAAATTTTTGTTTAATATTGATAGTGATTTGGAAAATTATAAAAAAAGAAAAAAAAAATCACCAAAAATTCTTTAAAAATGTGTTTAACATAAAAAATTAGTTAAACAATAGATAATTTTCTGATGACACGTTGTCTTTAAAGGGGTTTCTTGACAATAAGCTACTGTATATTTTGGATTATAAAACACACTTTTTTTCCAATAAAAAACAGCCTATAAGGGCGAATGTATTCACTCTATTTTTAAACAGGCGCACTCCAGTATCAGGCGCATTACAGAGCGCCCACGGCACTTTGTATAGCGCCTGAGATCGGGGGACATGCTGGAGGCGGGGCGCACTAGAACCGTACAAAGCTGCATATTTATAGCTTTAGTACGACAAATCCAGGCGTCATTACTCGCCTGGAAAGGAGAGCACTTTAAAAGTGGTTTACCTGAGCCAGAAGTGTCGCTTTGTAGCTAGAAAGCGCTAAATCTATGACCCGCAGTAGAACAGGTTCATAGATTCAGGAGCATTCTACGCTACTAATGCAGGCAAAAAAAAAATGCCGCCTGGGCGCCAAAAATCTTATATGTTCCCCTAACCATAACTTTAGCACGACTTATAGTCTAAATGTGGGTGAATAGAGTGGTCTCACTTGCTGCGCTCGCTCTATGTGACAGATAACATCTGTTAGGTACAGCTAAAACCTAGTGCTCAGAGATAATGATGAGCCCGGTATTTTAACTCTTTAGCAAATTGCAACCGTGGCATCCAAGTGGTTGGAGAACAGCTCTGCACACCATTCCACTTCCTGTTCACCCCCCAGCAACGAGATTCTGGGGTGCCAACCAGCTGACATGGCAGCCGAGGGCTTTATAAAGGCTTCCATGGCTGCCATCTTACTACTCTTATTACACTCTGTCATAGGCAGGTACGGGGGCCCATTATTGTACACTGTTCTTCAATATATTACTATTGCAGAACAATGTACACGTAAGCACAACCACGATTGGTAAAGTACCTTAGGGAGAGGTAAAAGTGAAGTTCTAAAAGCAAAAATTTAACATGTAAAAAAAAAATCAAACAAATCAAAAAATGTATAAAAAGCTTCAAACACCTTTCCTTTTTTTTTTGGGCCAAACAATTAAAAAAATTTTTTTTACAAATTAAATAGAAAAATGTATATTAAAATTTCTTCCACCAAAAACTTAGGTCCAAAAAATACGGTAATTACAGAGTCTCCTCCTGTTGGTATGCTAAGCAATCAGCTGTAATCTGTGGGGAAACCTGGAAGTAAGTGTTCAGCTTCCCTACAGCGCCACCACAGGGGAAATGAAGTATTACACAGTGTCCATTCAAATCAATGGGCTGTCTGTGTAATGCAGGACAGGAAGGGTCCTCCAGAGCGAGAGACGCTCTTTGCAACCGAATCCTAAATAGAGAACCCTCCCTTTTTTATTTAACTATAGTGACTATATGGGGTATGAAAATACATCTTCTAAACTGGGACCCCTTTTCAAATGGTGGTCATCAATGATAGTTTTGAATGCTGAACAACAGGATTTTGGATACTCAGTGGTAGAGTCAAGGAACTGGACAGGAGACAGATGACGTGATGTGCTAACAAAATATAAAAAAAAAAATTAAAAAAAAAACACTGCAAAATAAATACAAATTCATCAGCAACGAAAGAAGGAAAAGCTCGAGAGTAATCAGAACCTGCAGTTCACTACCCAGAAGTAGCCCTCGAAGATGTAAGAGGCTGACTCACCACGATAAATGCAGTAATTACATCCATAACCTTGTTACCTTTGACATTACTAATTCCAAGGTCAATGCAATATAGAAGGGAAGCGAGTGTCTAACGCTGGAGGATTACCAGATGACGCTTCCCAATCACCGACAATGCAAACAGAATTATATGTAGCTGAGCTGAACATAATTAAAGGGGAACTCCGGTCATTGCACAACTGTACATTAGTCATCTCTCCCTGACGTTCATGGGCCATCGGTGACTGTCTTTTAAAATTCTGAAACACAATTGCACAAATCCCTCATTTTTAATCATCTTTTTAATATTTTTCCAACCCTGGGCGGAGCTTAGCTTGTCACATGACAAGCTAATTGGAAAAACACCTCCATGGGATATGAACTACAAATTACTATAATGCAAAACAGTCAGTGAGGTCTGAAAGGCGCGTAAATCCTCACACCAACCAAGGAGAGATATTGCCCCTTCTAAGCCACTCTCACCTCTCACTCAGCCAACCAGTAGTAAGTTCTACTCTGCACTGACGAAGGGCAAATACTGTGAAACAGCTGGTCTGCAGTGAACTTATATGGTTTGGCTCAAATCCCTTTCACACTGCAAGGCTCTGCCAGCTATTGGTGAAATTGAGGGAGAATACATCCAATAGAAGGTGCTGTGGAGCTCCTCAGCTCTTTCCCCACAAGCCTTTGCTGTATGCTTTTGCTTTATACGGGGGACATATACCTGCCTATTCCTGCCTAGGGGGGACATATACCTTCCTATACCTGCCTATGGGGGACCTCATATTGCCTATGGCGGGACATTTACTGCCTATACCTGCATATGGGGGGCTTTAAACTGCCTATACCTGCCTATGGGGGGGCAATAAACTGCTTCATACTGCCTGCATGGGGGACATTAAATGCTATACCTGCCTATGGGGACCATTAAACTGCCTATAACTGCCTGATGGGGGGAATTAAGCTGCATATACTACTATGGGGGAATATTAAGATGCCTATACCATCTATTAGTAGCTGCTGCATTTCCACCCTTAGGCTTTACTCGAGTCAATAAGTTTTCCCAGTTTTTTGTGGCAAAAGTAGGTGCCTCGGCTTCTGATCGGGTCGGCTTATACTCGAGTATACATAGTATGTTTTAAAACAAAAAAATTCATGGATGTTTGATGCAGTTGCAGCAAAAATGCAATAAAAACGGGGTATTCCCAAGTTGTGGCTGAAATATCTGATAGCTGTGACTCCCATCTCTAGGACATCCATGTCGAGAGCCTGGCTCCCCCAACCTACCCGGTGAGGTGGCCATGACCACTTCACCCCAGCAGAAGATGACTGGAGCAGTGGTCACATACTAGTGCGAGCTCTTCCCATTCACTTCTATGGGATTTATGGACACAACGAGACAGTGATATAAAATTATACGTATCTCACCTTTCACCACAGTGCTAGCAGATGTTTGGCGTCCATGACGGTGGGAATCAGTTCCTTTTTTTTGTTCTTTAGGCTGGGAATAAAAAGAACAAGGGCATGAAGAAGGCTTGATTGGAAGCTGCTTATTTTACACTTTTCTGCAGATGAAGATGAAGAGGGCTGTGTATGGACATGTCCACTTGGTGGGGGCTGCTAATAAAGAGGCAGTGTGGTGGGTCACCAATCTATCAGAGTGTTACAACTCCATCTTTTTCAGGTCAAACCCCTTCAAATACATCAAAGCTCAAATCGAAATCTGTGTTGACACGTCCTATCAGCTGCTATGGATCTGTTGCTGATCTCTTCTATTATTTCTCACCTGAAGCAGCCAAGTTGCAGCAGATATTTTCGGGAGCTATCGTTTAGTCACAGTCACTTAGGTTTCATAGCTCAAAAAAGGTAATGTTTCTCATTAGGAGGGGGCATATAGGTGCATAGAGATTTATACACCACTAGTCGCTCCAATGAAATTTAAATATATTCTAAAATTCTCATGGGAAAAGTTTTAGGACTCTGCAGCGCCACCTATCGGATGTAATGTTCCTCAAGGTTTTTTTTAGAAATGCATCATCCCTGCTCTCCTCCAACTTGGCTCTTTTTGTTCCACTGAATGTAGTGCAATCCCTGCTCTAGGTCAGCCTGGGAGATGAAAGCTGGAAAAATCAACCCAAAAAAATACACATATAGTATCCTGAGAGACACTTGACTTTTAAAGCAATATATAGAGTAAGGCACACGGGCAGGATTTTGTCCAGGGGGCTTTTACAGGCAATGGTTATGTACATGCAACACAGAAACCGTAATATTATATTGATATTAATGCTTTCAGAGGATACGCATCACTCGTACCGCCATACAGTGCCGATAAATAATGCTGACACAGTACACATAATAAGAACCTCCATACAGTGTACATTAAGTAATGATGTCATACTGTTAACATAACTAGTAGTGTCATATAGTGCACAATGAATAGTGGTATTATACTATAAAATAACTAGTACTGCTATGCAGTGTACAATAAACAATGCTGCATAATTAGTAGCGCCATACAGTGCACAATAAATAATGCGCTAATACTGTACCCATAACTAGAACCACCATGCGTAAACAATAAATAATGCTGCCATACTGTACACCTACCTACTAGTGCCATCTACTTCACAATAAATAATGCTACCATACTTTACACATAACTAGTACTGCCATACTCTAACATAATAATGCTGATACACTGTACATACAATTGGTACCACAAGTACACAATAAATAGTGCTGCCACACTGTACGCATAACTAGTACTACCATAGACTAAACAAATAATGCTGCCATACTGTACATATATCTAGTATCACCACACAGTGCTCAATAAATAATGATGCCATATTGTATACATAACTAGTGCTGCCACACAATGCACAATAAATAATGCTGCCACACTGTACATGTAACTAGTATCACCACACAGTGGTCAATTAATAATGCTGCCACACTGTACACGTAACTAGTATCACCACACAGTGGTCAATAAAAATGCTGCCATGATGTACACTTACCTAGTATCACCATAGAGTGCACAATAAATAATGTTGCCATACTGTACACCTAACTAGTACTGCCATACACTTACACAATAAATAATGCTGCCACACTGTACACATAACTAGTACTGCCATACACTTACACAATAAATAATGCTGCCACACCGTACATATAATAGGTACCACAAGTACACCATAAATTCATACTACCAAAGTGTACAACTACCTAGTATCACTACACAGTGCACAATAAATAATTCTGCCATTCTGTAAAAATGTTGTTGTTATACAATACGAATACATACCAATATTACAGCTCAAGTGCCTTTCATGACCGTAGCATCAGAGTACCTTCTTACCAGTGCGATCATATGCAGAGTGCCTCTGTGTACATTAGGGTCAGCAGAGTACACCCTCTAAATAGTGCCAGCCTGCTGCTACCTACGGTGGTGCCAGAATTGTTAGGGGCAGACTCCTTTAACAAGAGGAATCAACCACTTCTGATTTTTTACAATCTACTTCCAGGAGGAATAACAGAGGAACAGCCCAGAAGAGATGATGTAAAGGTTTATTGCAAGGAAGCAATTAGTTATAATTAAAGGGGTGTTCCCATATCAATAGGATAAACGTCTAAAAGGGCCCCTCATTCATCCCTAGATTGGGCCCCTGAACTCCTTGGTGCACAATTGAGAGAGTCAGTCAGTTAGTATGTGGCTCTCTCCATTATCTTCTATGAGAATTCTGAGTGCAGCCAAGTGATGGGCTCGACAATGCTCAGATGAAGAGAGCTGAGCATGTGCGACCACCTCTCCGTCTTGGACAGAGGAGGATGGAACCTGATCTCAAGATAGGGGGGAGGACCCAGAGGTGAGACCTGGACAGAGGAGGACGGAACCTGATCTCAAGATAGGTGGGAGGACACAGAGGTGAGACCTGGACAGAGGAGGACGGAAATTGATCTCATGATAGGTGGGAGGACACAGAGGTGAGACCTGGACAGAGGAGGACGGAACATGATCTCAAGATAGGTGGGAGGACCCAGAGGTAAGACCTGGACAGAGGAGGATGGAACCTGATCTCAAGATACGTGGGAGGACCAAGAGGTGAGACCTGGACAGAGGAGGATGGAACCTGATCTCAAGATAGGTGGGAGGACACAGAGGTGAGACCTGGACAGAGGAGGACAGGAACCTGATCTCAAGATAGGTGGGAGGACACAGAGGTGAGACCTGGACAGAGGAGGACAGGAACCTGATCTCAAGATAGGTGGGAGGACACAGAGGGGAGCCCTTTGAAGAGGAGGACGGGAAACCGATCTAAGATAGGTGGGAGGACCCAGAGGGACACCGGACAGAGGGGGGCAGGAACCTATCTCAAGATAGGGGGGGACCCAGGGTGAGACCGGGACAAGGAGGACGGGAACCTGATCTGAAATAGGTGGGGGGCCCAAGGTGAGCCCTGGAAAAGGGGAGGACGGAACCTAAACTCAAAAAGGGGTTGGGGGAGGCCAAGGTGAGACCTGCGCCATATTTATGGCAAAATCCTTCAATCCGCCATAAGTGTCCTGAGAGGGAGTGCTCCTTTAACCCAAAAAATTTTCCAGCACCCCCCCAAAACCTGGCACACCCCTGGCTGCAGTTCCCCTTTAAGGGATCTCATGAGAGAATAAGCAGTAACCTATTTCTGGGGAAAAGGGTAACCTCAAAAAAATATCTTTATCGGCCGGGCGCGACTCGTACCTATACATTTACACCCTAAAAATAGCTGAAATCACTGCACAGCAAAACCCCCGGCCCAATTCTGTGTTTTTTTTCACAGAAAATTTTCCCCTTCCCGGCGCAGTTTGTTATCACTGAGAAAGTGACAAATACCAAAGGGGTTCTTAGAAGTCAATTTGCTTTCTGTTAATTAATTCTGTAGGTTTTGTTAGAAAAAAAAAACAAAAAAACCTCCCGGCTTCACTTTGGGCCCGAGCTGAGGTTTCACTACAGTAACGGGTTTGTGTATGGGGCTCAGTGAGTAAGAGTTCATTAATGGTGAGTGTGGCGGGGCCGCCATGTGTGACTCCACACTCCTGCCCTAATAGCTGCGGTATAATGATCGCCTTAGTTAGTGTTGCCGGCTCGGCCATCGAAGCGCGCAAATTATTGTTGACCCCCAAACGGTTCAATAACCTGCAGCTCATCGCAGGGTGATAAGGGAAAATGGCAGGGGTTTTTGCTGGGGGCCCCTGAAAAAATTAAAAAATCAAGACATTATTGCAGTTTCCAGGGGAGAAGACGCCCATGACAAAGTGAGAGAAAAAACACACACAGAATACAACAAACAATACACACAAATACATATACACACAATAACACACAGAAAAATAACACACTATTACACACCATAATACATATACACACTATACACACATAAATACATATACCAACACATACCCCCAACATGAAACAATACACTAAACACACACATAATACATAAAATATAACACACATAATACAATACACTATAACACACATGAAACATAACACATATAACACATACAACAGAATATATATACACACTATACACACATGAATACATATACACTATATACACACATGAATACATATACACTATATACACACTATACAACATGAATACATATACACACACATGAATACATATACACTATATACACACTATACACACATGAATACATGCACACTATATACACATACGTGAATCCCAAACACACGTAAACCATACATGAAACATAACAAAAAAAAACACACTATACACACAGAATACATACACACAATAACACAATAAAAAATAAACCCCACACTAACACCATGAAACAATACCTATATATAGTATACACAAAAAGAATACATAACACTATTACACATAATACATAAACCATACATAATGACTACATACCAGTAAAACACACTACACACTAAATACAAAAACCCAATACACCAAAAAATCATACATAAAAATAACACAAAAATATACACACCACACACACACCATACCACATAATACATACATACTATACACATGAATACTACACAGTATAACACACATGCATGTCGGACTGGGGTCCTAGGGCCCACAGGGGGATTGACTCTAGGGGCCCCCTTGATTTTTTAGGGCCACAAGGGGGGTTTTTATTTTGGGGGCCCAAACCTACGCTGTGAACTGACTTACATACCTTTTATCCTGCTTCTTGCTTTTTTTTTTCCCCTTTCTAGTTTCTTGCTTCTTTTAGGAAATTATATGGAGTTTAAAAAAAAACTTTTTCTACCTGCCGGGGCCCCGGGGGTTCCCCATTCCCCTGTGGGGCCCTTCCAGCCTGCACACATGGACACAAAAGTGCAGTCGACTACAGGTGAACCCATAACAGGGTCCCGGAAGCCCCGGGTTGATTGAAGCCTGTGGTGAGAGCGACTAGCCGTTCTGGTCTGGTCCTACAGGAGAGTTACTGTAGAACAATTTGCTGAACCAGTTCCTGCCGGCAGTGATAGAAAGGTGTCAGGACTCACAGGACATTGCAGCTTATTGTATATGGGGCTGTAGCCACAGACCGGTCATAGAGATGTGGGAAGGAGGGGAAATGTGCAGAGGGCATTAATGAGGAGTAATGCAGTGGATTAATCTGTGATCTTAAATTGACACATTCCAGTCTAATTTGGAGACAAATAAACAGTGTAAAATATGCAAAATAAGTTGCCATGAAAAAAAATGTTAAAAATTCTCTATTTGTCTCCCCCCCAAAAAAAGCACCAGGCAATTGTTTCAACCGAAAAATATACCAAATTAAACTCCCCCTTACACGGCTCCACTGACAGAAAAATAAAATTGTTATAGTTTTATGGGGTAAAACAAATTATATTTGTAAAAAAATCATCTTGTGTAATACTGAAAAACACACAAAAATAAAAAAAAACAAATAAAGAAACACATATTTACAGCGGGTGAAATAAGTATTGAACACGTCACCAATTTTCTAAGTAAATATATTTCTAAAGGGCTATGACAAAAATTTTTACCAATTTTTGGAACAACCCATCCAAACCACAGAGGCAAAAAAACAACAATAGATTCCAAAATTTAAGTTATATGTAATAAAGAAAATGACATAAAAAATGTAAAAAACACATGAAGAAAGAGAGGGCAAAAAGCCAAGAAAATTAGACACCAGCAAAATCTATCAGTAATTTGATAGCAATCCCAAAAATAAGTGAAAAAAATTTTCGGCTGGTTCAACTATACCTATGAAAAGGGGGTTCTATTACCAAGGTGCCACACAAGAAAAATCCATGATGGGTAAAACCCGGAGCTGTCCAAGACCTTTACAAACCCTTATTTTTGCAAAACGTTTTGAGGCATTTGTTACAGAAAATTCCAAACTACTATGGTTCGGTTTTTTCACTGCTGGGGGCCCTAAAACTGAAGTGGAAAAAACATCATTTCACTACCAACTGGCCACGACCAGGTGGACCCCGAAAGATTTTAGAAGAGTGAAAATAGTTGTCCAAGAGCCAAAGACCATCTGTGGAGAGCTACAGAAAGACCTGGAATCAGTAGGTCCAATTGTTTCAAAAAAAAAATAAGTTACACTTCATCCTTTATGCCATAGCACCTCACCCCCCCATGGCCTATATGCATGCTCACCACGCAAAACTCCATTGCTGAAGGAAAAGTGTGCTCAAGTGTGTTTAAAGTTTGTGCAACAACATTTACACAAGCCTGTAAAATACTGGAAGAATATAGTCGGGTCAGGTGAGACCAAAATTTAATTCTTTGGAGGCCATAATACACACTGTGTTTGGAGGCCAAAAGGCAACTGCACATCACCCCAGAAACACCAACCGTGAAGTGTGGAGGTGGGAACATCATAGTGTGAGGCTGTTTTTCAGCATACGGCACTGGCAAACCTTATATCATTAAAGGAAGGATGAATGGACAAATGTACCGGGCATGCTTGATAAAAATCTGCTGCCATCTACCAGGAGGATGAGTATGAAACTAGGGTGGACATTTCAGCAAGACAATGATCCCAAACACACGGCCAAGAAGACTCTCCATTGGTTGCAGAGAAAGAAAATAAAGCCGCTAGAATGGCCGAGCACATCACTGGAGCTGAATCCAATGGAAAATCTTTGGAAGGAACCAACGCTCAGAGGTCTTAGAAGGAGCCCACAGAAGCTTCATGACCCTAAGCAACGCCTACCCTTGGCTATCTATGTCCAATGTACCCATACCCATTTACCCCCCCCCCCCCTCCCCAAGAAGACACTGAGACATGGGTTGGATAAATTGGCCACATAAGCCGTTTTATTAAACAACAAATAACAACAGAAATACCTACACGCAAAGGGGTACAGAAGAACCCTCAAATACCCCTTTTTACCCCATTGTCCCTTCCCAAAAGCCTACTTGGCACCATCCATAACTAACTTAGGGCTGAGGTCCTTGGAGCTGTGATTTCCCAAAAACCATGGTCTGGTGAAAACTCCTCCTCCTCCTTCTCTCTCCTCAGCCATTGCCCCCAGCCATCAACCCCCGGCTTCAAGGCACCAAAAGCCACCTCAGGCAGCTAACCATTCTTGTCCGCTCCCAAGGACTCTGCCCTGTGGAGCCCCAACCTTCGCCAGACTGGTCACTCAACAACTGGGAGCCAAGCGGAGCCTGACTCCCCCACTACTATCCAGCACCTCCAAGGACCCCAAAACCCGCCAGCCACTGTGACAGCCCGTCCCCCTGAATGCCGATCCTCTCAACAACCTCCACAACACCACATCCCTCAAACACCAAAAGGGGAGGGAGGGTGGGACAGTTTGAAATGCCGCCACTAACTGCTGCTGCGCGGCGCGGGACGCGGCCTTATATCTTGGCCCCTCCCACATGCTGTGCGCCTAACTCCGCCCCCCAACCTTACGCCACGGCCGGCGCGCCGGGTCATGTGGGGCCTCCCACTAGGGCTGCGCCCCCATGTCCGGCCCCGGCCTGGACTTGAAGAGTCTTTGTGTGGAAGAATGGCCAAATCCCACCTGAGCAGGGGCGTAACTACCGGGGTAGCAGAAGTAGCAACTGCCCCGGGGCCCGTGTGCTGAGGGGGCCCGCACCCCGGAGCAGCTGCTACCGTGTCCGCTACCCCGGTAATGCTGCTCCTGGGCCCGTCAGCAGTGAACATACTAGTTCACTGCGGCGTGCGCGGAGCTGAGGGGCCCGGCGCATGCTAACTCTGAACGCCCGGGCCCTCCAGCCCGAGCGTTCGGAGGCAGCGCTGCCCGGAGGTAGCAGAATGGAGTGACACTCGCTCCGCTCAGCTACTTCCCCTGCCGGCCCTCTGTGATCACGTGGGCGCACGCGGTGACGTCACATCACCGCGCCACCCGCGCTGAGCAGAGAGGCTGCAGCGCGGCGCATTGGGGGAGTGTGGACCGAGGTAAGTTAACTATTTCTTATTTTACCTACCCCTAAGCCTGCCTGTATATATCCTAAGACTGCCTGTATACCTCCTAAGCCTGCCTGTATACCCCCTAAGCCTGCCTGTATATATCCTAAGCCTGCCTGTATATATCTTAAGCCTGCCTACATACCTCCTAAGCCTACCTACATACCCCCCAGCCTGCCTGCATAGCCCCCCAGCCTGCCTGCATAGCCCCCCAGCCTGCCTACATAGTCCCCCTAAAGCCTGCCTATATAGCTCTATAGCCCCCGTGAAGCCTGCCGGCCTATATAGCCCCTAAAGCCCCCTAAAGCTTGCCTGCCTATATAGCCCCCGAAGCCTGCCTGTCTACTTCTATTGGGCCCTATAGCTACCTAAACCCTGCCTACATAGCCCCTATAGCCCACCTAACCCCTGTCTACCTGTATGGCTCCCTATAGCTACCTAAACCCTGCCTATAGGGGCACTCTATTGGCTACCTAAACCTCGCCTATTTGGGGCCCCATATATCCTATCTAAACCCTGCCTGCCTAAATGGACCCCATATAGCCAGGGGGGCAGGTGCTGGAAAAGTCAGGATTCTAAGATATTTGTGTCTAAATCTCCAGGGACAAGTGGTCGGGAGACGTCATCATGAAGGTCTGGACCGGATGCAGAACAACGACTGATCAGAGAGACGTCACCTGTGAGTCACAAGATGTAACTGCACTTTAATCACATAGTCTGTGTACACTGCTATCTACCACTACATGGTCACTGTATGGGGCTAAGATACAGTCTGCAGAGCCTGTGTACACTGGTGTCTACCACTATATGGTCACTGTATGGTGGTTATATACAGTCTGCAGAGCCTGTGTACACTAGTATATACCACTTTATGGTAACTATATTGCGGTACTATTGGTCTTTGTGTACTGATCGGTAATAGTGTAGGGGTATTATTCAGTCACTTTGTGGTCATGTTCTGGCAGTATAATCAAGTCCATATGTAGTAGTGTTATTAGTAATGTTGGTCTTGGTATAGTGGATTTGATTGGTAGCAGTATGATGGTGATATGTAGGGTGAGGTATTTGCCCCTTGTATTATCCACATTATCTAACAGCATGTCCTGGTAAATGTTCGTGGTCAGGGAGGCGGGCGAGGGGAGGGGGGCTAGGGAGCCCCATCCAAAAGTTTGCTTTGGGGTCCTGGCTTCTCTAGTTACGCCCTGCACCTGAGTAATGCAGGCGACTAATTTCTCAATACAGGAGGCGTCTTGTCATCACCAACAAAGGCTTTTGTACCAAGTATTAAATACATTTCAGTAAGCGTGTTCAATACTTTTCCTTGTGTCATTTCTCATTATTACACATAACTTATGGACATCTATGGTTTGATTTCTTTGCCTGTGTGGATTGGATGGGGTATAACTGGCATCTGGCGAGAATTTCATGTCAATAGCACCTTTAGAAGTTGGTGACGTGTTCAAAACTTAATTCACCCAGACAACAAAGTTATCATGTTATTTACACTGCAAGGTGAAAGACAAAAAAGGATTGCTGTTTTTTTTTCCATCTCCGCAAAAAAGTAAACCTAAACATAAATTATATACACCCCAAAATTTTGCCACTAAAAAGTAAAAACCTGATCCACAAAAACGAGCTCTTATCTGTCTAGGAAAAAGCGACGGCTCTTGGAAGTCAAGGGTCGGCCACGGCTTAAATCTGTACACACAAATATAATCCAATAGATAAAGTGGAGTACTGGGTGCAGTATAAATCCAAATACTTTAAATGTAATCCTTTAATAATACACGAACCCAGGGGCGTGCATGGTACACTGACAGGATACTGGGTTCTATGCCTACGCGTTTCAGGTCATTTCCTGACAACTGTGATCCAGAAAGTGACCTGAAACGCGTAAGCGTATAACCCAGTATACTGTCAGTGTACCATGCACGCCCCTGTGTTCCTGTATTATTAAAGGATTACATTAAAGTATTTGGATTTATACTGCACCCAGTACTCCACTTTATCTATTGCAGAGGTCTGCAACTTTGGGTTAATGTATAACAATATGTTGTCAGCTCTCTCTAGTAGTGGCTGAAGGTAGCCAGCATGTTATCTCTTGAATCATAAAGACCGTGCCGTGGATTTGGAGCTTTGTATCAGAAAACTAAGCCTCCGTCTGCTATTAAAAAAAATTAACATTACTGAATATTGAATGTATGAACAGTTGATCAGGGATTTATAGTCACATGATTATGACCAAGTGAGACCCAAAGCTCATTCACAGTATTATACAAGAAAAATGGACTCATAAACAGCAGCTTGTTTAGGACCCAAAGCTCATTCACCATAGTATACAAGAATACAAGATCCATAAACAGCAGTTTATTTGTAACCCAAAGCTCACTCAGAGCATTACACATGCAGAAAGGATCCAAAAATAGCAGATCCAAAGCTCATTCACAGCATTGTAGGTGAATAAAGGATCCATAAACAATAGTTAGCTCATGACCTCTTGCTTATCTACAGAATTATACAAGAATAAAGGATCCATTAATAGCAGCTCACTTGTGACCCACTGCTCATTTATGGCATTATACAGGAATAAAGAATCCATAAACAGTAACTTGCTTATAACTCAAAGCTCATTCAAAGCAGTATACAAGAATAAAAGAATCATAAGCAGCAACCTGCTATGACCCAACACTCATTTATAGCAGTATACAACAATAAAAGATCCATAAACAGCAACCTCTCTTACTCTTGTATAATGGCGTGGATAAGCAACACTCCTTTCTAGCAGTATACAAGAATAAAAGATCCATAAGCAGCAACCTGTTTACGACCCAACACTCATTTATAGCAGTATAAGAGAATAAAAGATCCATAAACAGCAGCTTGCTTGTAACCCCTAGCTTATCCACAGCTTTAAAGGATCCATTAACATTCGCTTGCTTATGTTCCCTAGCTTATCCACAACATTATACAAGAATAAAGGATCCAGAAACAGCAGGTTTCTTATGAATTATAGTTCATTCACAGCAAGATACAAGAATAAAGGAGCCATAAACAGCAGCCTTCTTATTACCCTAAGACCATTTATCACACAATGCAAGGATAAAGGATCCATAAGCAGAAACTTGCTAATGAACCAAAGCTCATTTACAGCATGATACAAGAAGAAAATATCCATAAACAGCAGCTTACTTGCACTCAAGGGCTCATTCACAGCATTATATAAGAATAAAAGCTCCATTAACAGCAGCTCACTTAGGACCCAAAGCACATTTATAGCATTAGATGGAACAAAGAATCTATAAACAGAAGCTTGCTTATAACCAAAAGCTCATTCAAAGCAGTATACAGGAATAAGAGATCTAGAAGCAGAAACCTGCTTGTGACCCAACACTCATTTATAGCAGTATACAAGAATAAAAGATCCACAAACAGCAGTTTGCTTATAACCCCTAACTTATCCACCTTCACAGGATACATAAACAGCAGCTCACCTATGTCCCTTAGCTTATCCACAGCATCATACAAGAATAAAGGATCCAAAAATAGCATCTTGTTAAAGACCCAAAGCTCAAGTACAGCATTATGTAAACCGCTGCTTACTGCTTAACATTATTCAAGAACAAAGGATCCATAAACAGCAGCTTGCTTATGTCCCCCAGCCTATCCACAGCATTATACAAAAATAAAGGATCCAGAAACAGCAGCTTGCTTATGTCCCCTGGTTTATCCACAACATTGTACAAGCATAAAGGATCCATAAAGAGCAGCTTGCTTATGTCCCCCAGCATTATAAAAGAATAAAGGATCCATAAACAGCCGCTTGCTTATGTCCCCCAGCCTATCCACAGCATTATACAAAAATAAAGGATCCAGAAACAGCAGCTTGCTTATGTCCCCTGGTTTATCCACAACATTGTACAAGCATAAAGGATCCAGAAACAGCAGCTTGCTTATGTCCCCCAGCATAATAAAAGAATAAAGGATCCAGAAACAACAGCTTGCTTATGTCACCGAGCTTATCCACAGCATTATACAAGAATAAAGGATGCATAAACAGCAACTTGCTTATCCCTAGTTTATCCACAGATTATACAAGAGCAAAAAAGCGTATAATAACAGACTAGCTATGCCTGCTTATTCCCCAGCTTATCCACAGACAATAAAGGATCCATAAACAGCAGCTTGCTTATGCCCTAGTTATCCAACATTATAAAGAATAAAGGATCCATAAACAGCAGCTTGCTTATGCCCCCCTAGTCTATCCAAAACATTATACAAGAATAAAGGATCCATAAACAGCAGATTTATTATGTCCCCTAGTTTATCCACAGCATTATACAAGAGCAAAAAAGCTATAAACAGCAGCTTGCTTATGTCCCCAGCTTATCCACAGCATTATACAAGAATAAAGGATCCATAAACAGCAGCTTGCTTATGTCACCTAGTTTATCCACAGTATTATACAAGAATAAACAACACATAAACAGAAGCTTGCTTGTCCCCTAGTTTATACACAGCATAATACAAGAATAAAGGATCCATAAACAGCAGCTTGCTTATGTCCCCAGCTTATCCACAGCATTATACACGAATAAAGGATCCATACACAGCAGCTTGCTTATGCCCCCTAGTTTATCATAAACTTTATTCAAGACTAAAGGATCCATAAACAGCAGCTTGCTTATGTCCCCAGCTTATCCACAGCATTAAACAAGAATAAAGGATCCATAAACAGCAGCTTGCTTATGCCCCCTAGTTTATCCAAAACATTATACAAGAATAAAGGATCCATAAACAGCAGATCTATTATGTCCTCCAGCTTATCCACAGCATTATACAAGTATAAAAGATCCATAAACAGTAGCTTGCTTATGTCCCTTAGTTTATCCACAGCATTATACAAGAATAAAAAAAATTCATAAACAGCAGCTTGCTTATGTCCCCAGATTATCCACAGCATTATACAAGAAGAAATGATCCAGAAACAGCAGCTTGCTTATGAATTATAGCTCATTCAGCATGAAACAAGAATAAAGGATCCACAAACAGCAGCTTGCTTATGACCCAAAGATTATTTATAGCATTATAGAGGAATAAGTGATCTGTAAATAGCAGCTTGCTTATGTTTTTGAAATGCCAGAGACATTTTTTACCTATTTAAGCAAAAAATAACTAAAAATAAGAGCAAAAAAAAAAAAAAACTAATAAACAAATATATTATGTTTTATGCCAATAGACGTGATGCCAATTACAGGCAGAGCGTGACCTGAACAGAACTTGGGGAAAATGTCCTGTGCACCCCCCCCCACACGGCACGCTCCTAATTGCCCCGGCCGCTGCCGTGTACTGATGTCTTATGGCCACCACCGCACCCCGGGGACTGTGGCCGCGAGGAGCCGGGTCTGGGTCAAGAATGCAAAATTTCCCTCATGAAAATGAAGCGGTGATTCCGATGCCTATAACATCCTGCGAGATTGACTGAACCGTTCTCCGTCCGCGTCCTCGGAGCGCGAGGCCATGAAATCTATACAAATGCAATTTATGTGGCAATGAATTTCTCTTATCAGCTAAATCAGTTGCTTCCAGTTGCCTGGAGAGGTGACCGGCGCCTTCCTGTTCTAACAAGTCCCGCTAATTGGAAGCTTTACTGCACGTGTTGGAGACTCCTAATGAAAGCTTGGAGATGTCTTCAGCCGACCCTCCAGACGCACAGTAGTTGCATCAATACCGCCAGATCCATGCAGGGTGAACAGCGTCAGAGGGAAGAGCAGTGCGGACACTGGAAGAGGCGGGAGGAACGCAGGGAAAATGCAAGGTCAGGGGGTATGAAAGAAAAACTGGCGCATGAAAAACCATCCCGCCCAAGGATGGGGGCGGAAAAAGGAGGAGAGCAAACAGAATGGGCCGGTACGAAAAAAAGAGGATGCACTGAACTTACCTTTTTCGAACGGCGAAAAAACGATAGCAGTTCCTTCCCTTCCTTCCTTCCTTCCCCCCCCTTCCTTTCCCCTCCCCTTCCTTCCTTCCCCACCTCCTTTCCCTTCCTTCCACCCTTCCTTCCTTCCCTTTCCCCTCCTTCCTTCCCCCTTTCCCTTCCTTCCTTCCTTCCCTCCCATCCTTCCCTTCCTTCCTTCTCTCCCATCCTTCCCTTCCTTCCTTCTCACCCTTCCTTCCTTCCCACCCTTCCTTCCCTCCCTTCCTTCCTTCCTTCCCACCCTTCCTTCCTTCCTTCCCACTCCTTCCTTCCTTCCCACCCTTCCTTCCTTCCCTCCCATCCTTCCCTTCCTTCCCTCCCATCCTTCCTTCCCACCCTTCCTTCCCTCCCATCCTTCCTTCCTTCCCACCCTTCCCTCCCATCCTTCCTTCCCACCCTTCCTTCCCTCCTTTCCCTTCCTTCCCACCTTTCCTTTTCCCCCCCCCTTCCCTTCCTCCCCCCCTTTTCCTTCCCACCCCATCCCCTCCCATCCTTCTTCCCCCCTTTCCCCTTCCTTCCCCCCCCACCTTTCCTTCCTTCCTTCCTTTCCCTTTCCCTTTCCCTTCCCACCCTTCCTCCATCCTTCCTTCCTTCCCACCCTTCCTTCCTTTTCTGTATTACAGTTCAGTATTTGCTTGATTCCAATAATAGCGCTTTTCCTGTCTACATGCGGTGTCTGGTATTACAGTTCAGTCCCTGCTTCCTTCCAGGAACAGTGTCCCTTCCTGTCTACAGGCAGAGTCTGGTATTACAGTTCTGTCCTTTCTTCCTTTCAGGAACAGCGCCCTTCCTTTCTACAGGCTATGTCTGGTATTGCCATTCAGCTCTTTTCTCTAGATACAACATCCATCCTGTGTATGGGTTATGTTAATCGCTGCTGCTCAGTCCCTCTTATCTTTCAGAATAGCGCCCTCCTGTCTACAGGTTATGTCTGGTATTGCATCTCAGTGCTTGCTTCAGAAATGGCATCACTCCAATTTGTGCAGCTTAGCTTCAGCTTTCTTCCAGAACAGCGCCCCTCCGATTTAAAGGCTGTGTCTAGTATTGCAGCTCAGCTCCTACTTCGCTCACAGCACAGCTTTGGTCTGTGGGCTATGCTTGATATGGCAGCTTAGCCACTGTTTTTTTTTTCCCAGAAACAGTGCCCCTTCAATCTATAGGCTGTGCCTGGTATTGCAGCTTAGTGCTTGCTTCATTCCAAAAAAATCCCACTATCTGTGTGCTGTGTCTGGTATTCCAGCCTCCCTCCCCCACTGTCCATTGACTGTTTCTGGAACTGCAGCTCCTTCTGTTACCCTTTTGTCTAACAATGCAGGATCCAGCAAATTGACTGGAGTTTGTTGGGACAAATACTTTTTCCTTGCCTGGTGTTACTACAACCCCCATCGGATCCTCTGGAACAATCCGCTGGGTTGTCTCTCTACAGTATGCAAAATAAACCTGAATTTTGTTGTCCTATCTGTACAGAGAGGGAATAGTGCTGATATGAACGCACCATATGTCCCCTCAGATAAGAGGTGGCGTCTCGTCACACTCCGGGGTCTATACGTGACCTCTCCACCCGGGGGAACGTGATAAATAGAATTGAAGAAACTCATTGTTTTATTATCCAGAAATATCTGGTTATTATTTCTCTGGAACGCGGCCGCCTACATCTGACGTGGGACCAAGGTTCTGCTGATAAGTAAAGGCCCAAAGGATTTGGCTGTTGGGTCGGTAAGAGGAACATCTACACTAGAGTTCACAAATGTAGGAAATAAAGTCTAGGGCTACTTATGAGAATGTCCTCTTCTTTCTTGATGTGATTATGTTTCAAATTGCAAATCAATAAAAGTAAAAAAATAAAAAAAAATAAAAAAAAAATTTTAAAATCTATTTTGTCCAATTTTTTCAATGGAGACCTTTAGTTTCCGTTCCTTCCCCCAGTCCTAGACTTGGACTACGGGACTAATAGGTTGAAGAAAAGAAATGGGACTTGGCCTTTTTTGACCCCTATTAAGAAAAAACACATCAGAGAAAAAATTAGGACAAAAAATTCAATAGAAATCACAGAAGAATGAAGGCTGATCCTTAGGTAGGTCAGAAACCAATTTCCAATAGGATTCAGAGAATTCAGAGGATTCATTGTATTTGCCAGCCGGGGATGTCAGTGTTGGTGTTGAGCACGTAGAGGGTGCTGGACATTGACTCCATTATAGTCAATGTGGTTCATCATTGGTGTCTGTAATGTAACAGATCCGGCACCACCATTATTTTTGGTTTTCTGTTCTTCTGATGGAGCAGATGTGAACCAGGCCTTATGCCTTTGTCTACAACCCTATGGATCACTTGAATGTATATTTTACTTTTTACCAGAAGCTCCTTAGATTTCCTTAGATTGGCAACCATGCTGACTCCAAAGACAACAAAAAGTGTTGGACTGAGGGGCTTGGGCCTTCCAGTGTAGTTGATTTTTGGGGCCCACCAGTGGAGTTGATTCTTGGGACCACCAGTGAAATAAATTTTTGGGGCCCACCAGTATAGTTGATTCTTGGGGCCCACCAGTGGAATTGATTTTTGAGGCCCACTAGTGCAGTTGATTCTTGGGGCCCAACAGTGGAGTCTAATCCCTATGGGACCCACAGTTGATGTTAATTTCTTTTACAGAGACCCTAATTCCTTAGATGGCAACATGATCTGGACCCAAGACAACAAAGTGTGGACTGAGGGGCTTGGGCCTCCAGTGTAGTTGATTTTGGGGCCCACCAGTTGAGTTGATTCTGGGGACCACCAGTGAAATAAATTTTGTGGGGCCCACCAGTAGTTGATTCTTGCGGCCCACAAGTGGAATTGATTTTTGGGCCCACCAGTGCAGTTGATTCTTGGGCCCGCCAGTGCAGTTGATTCTTGGGGCCCAACAGTGGAGTTAATTCTTGGGACCCACCAGTGGAGTTGGTTCTTGGGGCCCACCAGTGGAGATGATTCTTGGGACCCACCAGTGGAGATGATTCTTGGGACCCACCAGTGGAGATGATTCTGGGGGCCCACCAGTGGAGATGATTCTGGGGCCCACCAGCGGAGATGATTCTGGGGGCCCACCAGTGGAGATGATTCTGGGGGCCCACCAGCGGAGATGATTCTGGGGATCACCAGAGGAGATGATTCTGGGGATCACCAGTGGGGATGATTCTGGGGGCCCACCAGTGGAGATGATTATAGGGGCCCAACAGCAGAGTTGATTCTTGGGGCCCACTAGTGGAGCCGATTTTGGTAGCCCAACAGCAGAGTTGATTCTTGGGGCCACCAGTGGAGTTGATTCTTAGGGCCCTGCAGTGGACTTAGGTCTTGGGACCCACCAATGAAGTTGATTCTTGGGGCCCAGCAGTGGAGATTATATTTTGAACCCACCAGCAGAGTTGACTCCTGTGGCCCATTTACTGTTTATGACTGCACAGACCGTTCATGACTCTTGCACTCTGCCTCTTGTTTTTTGTTTCACTTTCCCTGCCTTTCTCTCTAAACTCATCCCCATACCTGCCCATGGGTTCACCATACAATGGGGCTTACTGGGGGTTTCACTTGCCTCCCTGTTGACCAGTCTGAGTCTGAAACTGAGCCAAGCCAAGAGGAGATGGAATGGAACAGAGCCAAGGTAACAAGGGTTAGACCTCCATTAAATGTAGAAAGGTGTTAAAACCTGGAGATCCTAGAAAATACAAGCCCAAAATTGTCCAAAACAAAGGATTAAATAATTTGCTTTAAATTAGGCAAATCTGAGGAACTGCCACAATCATGTGAGACTCCACTCCATGAGAGTCCAGCTCCTTGGTGACCTACAATCAGTAGAGGAAGGGGTGGGTGGAAGAGAACAATTCATGGCTGCAGGACCAGGCTACACAAGGTTTGTTTGCAGTCTGTGAACTCAGAAACACATAGCTCTGCACAGGAGCTGCATACACCACGCTACAGCTTATTCCATTTGTTTATTACACGATTGGGTAGGTGGCTTTGTTTTTTAGTTTAGATGCGCTGGAATCGTACAATACTGTGACTATGACATTGCTTCAGGTAACTAGACCAATATAGTAAACTTACTATTCAAGACTGACGCCAAATTGCTGTGTTGGAAGTGGCGGGCGGGGTGGAGGGGCTTTACTAACAGAGGGCGGTCGTCCTTTCTGTTGGACGCGTAGCTTTTCATCATGTCTGTAATTAAAAGTTATTTCATCCAATTAGTTATTTGATTACACAGAGGAAAAAAAGGCAGAGAGGAAATCTAACATAGGTGTGTAAACGTCCTCCTGCAACTTTGATTATACAGAGCTAAACCTATCACAGGGCATTATAGGAAAGGAACTGAGAAGCTCAAGCGCCCTCTATTGGATGCAACAAATCCTCAGTTTGCTTTTGACCCACTGGGTCTTTGGAAAGCAAAGGGGATATTTAGCCAAGCCTGCATCACCAAGTTATCTGTCTCTCTTTTTTTACATGTCACTTAGGATAAGACATTGCACAAGTGAGTATTATTCCACACACTAAGATTTATATCTAAACAGTAGATACCGGCCTCCTTAGACTCCCCCCAAAAGCATAGGGTTCTATTTAAAGGGGTTTTGCCACAATCTCATTTCATAGCTCCTGCATCCAGCTCTTCAGCTCTGTGTACTCAGAAGGGGGCGTGTGTAATTTGTTTGAATTGCATATCATGTGACCCAGCAGGATGACATCACCAGGCCTTTCCTCTCTCTAGTCAAAGAAAGGTCTATTTATGTAAAGCATTGTGAGTAGCTGAGAGATAAAGTTTCTGCCTCCAGGCACAAGGATTCTAGGTTCTGATCCCTGCAGGAACCAAACCTGTGTTTTTTTTCTCTTTATCAATGCACAGGCCTGATTGAGGTTTCTTTTTTTATTTATTTGCACTGTTTGACTCATTACTAAGGAGCACAGAGGACGGGAGTAGAATGACAGCACCTGGGAGTAGCTGCCTGAGAGGAGAGGTATTGCCTGAGCATGTCTGACCAGGACTGAGGAGTTCTCGTCCTTGGTCGTATCCCCTGGAGACGAGCTGTAAACAATGGATCACTAAAGGAGCAGCTAAAACAAAAATGGCACAGAATTTTTAATAATGATGAATGGTGAAAATGTTATTTCGTTTATAAGCTTCCCACGTCAATTTTACTTCGTGGCAAAACCCCTTTAACCAATACCTGTCCTGGTCGTTTACCCACCCCCCATCCTAATCAAGCACATTTTCATTTTCTTTAGTACATGTGGGTTTGAATGCTATAATGCTTTCTTGCCTTGGCTAATCCAGTAAACTGTTACCCTTTTTTCATATGTAAGGCTTTATTTTTATGTTACTCTTAGATTATATTTATAAGTATATATACTGTAGATGGCAAAACATGCCAAAAAATGGTGCAGCCCCGTTCATACATCTTTAAGTTTTATCTATCTACAGTATATATGTGTGTATATATACAGTAAGCCAACCATAGGTCCCTAGGTTGTCCAATGCCATATAACATCTGTTACGCCACTTACTGTAATACTTCTTGTGGGATGATCAGCCGGTTGAACCGCAGATGCTCTCGAAGGTCACTCAGGTGATTCATGTACAGAATCTTCTTGCCAAACTTGTGACTGAATAAAACAAGACCAGAGTCACTTTTTAAGTTGTCCGCGAATCCTATTGAGCTCTCACCCTCGTCAGAGGAGGCTTTTCACATAACGGGTTAATGTTATCACCCCGAGCAGAGCAGGTTTCCAAACATGATTAATTTATCAGCGGTCGGCACAGGGAGATTACTCCATTATATCCTGTAGCACCTATAGAGATTGTCATTTTCACTGAATATAATTTGAAAGGAGGGAAGCAAGAAAAATGAAAGACCTAAGAATGGTAGAACGGTCCCAGAATGCTGAGTGCTCCACATTACACGTGAAGCATGGAGCTCACGGATGATCTTGTCAAACCCAAAGCCTGGCTGCAGAGAAAAAATAATAATTACATACAAACCTATGGGAGGAAACAATGAAAGGTCTGTGGAAATCTACCTTTGGTTGTGCAATTGCAAGATGATGGCTTCCCGGCCAAGAAGACATGATAACATATGGAAAATCTGCATATACTTTAGATTCAAGAATGTGTCTAAAGCTCAATCAGGGCAAATGGATGCTAAAGCAGATGGAGAAGCTCCTGTTCTGTTGGACTCGGTGTGTACATGTCTTACATGAATCTCTACCTAGGGGAATGACCGGCATGCAGAAGAAATGTGAAATGGGTCAAACCTGTGCGGCAATGCTAACCCCTAGTGCAGTAACCCCTACGGGCTGTGGTGGTATTGCACCACCTCAATGAAGAGACAGTGCAGCAAAAACTTCACACTAGCAGTTCAGTGCATAGCAATTCACTAAGGGCGACATGTCCGAAAAGTGGCGTATCTATGCCAGTTTTAGGCGCATTAAATCAGTGTAAAGTGCGCCTGAAAGTTCGAAACTTTCTAAAAGTTGGCGACAGGTATACCTTGCATAGATTACTTAATGCGCCTAAAATGACACATCGTATCAAAAAAGGGGGCATTGTATCAAAAAGGGGGCATTGTATCAGAAAAGGGGGAATTGTATCAAAAAGGGGGAATTGTTATCAGAAAAGGTGGCCATTGTCATCAAAAAAGGGGCATTGCATCATTGTAAAAGGGGGGTATTGTATCAAAAAAGGGGGTATTATATCATAAAAGGGGGTATTGTATCAAAAAAGGGGGCATTGTATCAAAAAAGGGGGCATTGTATCAAAAAAGGGGGAATTGTAACAAAAAAGGGGGTATTGCTCAACACTCAGCACATGGCATATCATTGGTGGTATATGGTATGCGTCTATCGAGGCTCATTGCCCGACGGGGGCGCATAACATAAGTAAGGCGCCTCAATTGGCGCATTTCGTGACGGGGGCGCACAGTGCACCATATTTAGGCGCATTACAAAGTGTCGTGCCCGGCATATAATGCGCCTAGTTTTGGTGTAAGACAGTTCATTTACAACAAGAATATTGCATACAAAGTGTTTTTGCTGCAAAATAGAACAAAAAACTGGCATTGGCGTGTTGGGACATGTCGCCCTAACTCTTTACTTTTAAAGGGGTTGTCTCACTACAAGGATTGCTGCTTTTTATGTTAAAGATCTTGCAAAAACAAGTCACTTTGCAATATGTTTCCATTACTGGTGTCGTACCTATTCTGAGATACCCACTCTTGTATGGCTGCATCAGCTCCTCAGGTTGCTATAGCTACAGACCTGTTTGATCTCTCCTGATAGGCTGCCAGCACTGGTTGCTATAGCTACAGACCTGGCTTCTACTGCAGCCTAGTGGAAGCTAATAAACACGCCCCGAATTCAAAGTGAAACCAAGAAAACAGAACTGAGGTGAGATAGTGAGACAACCCCTTTAAGAGGCACTGCAGGCTTGGCAGTTACATGGAACATACGTATGTAGAGTGGTGTGACAACTCCACATGTAGTCATATATCTAAAGCAGTACTTATATGATCTATACTTTAAATGTAAATACAGGCCTCTGGTTATTGCACTTTTCAAAGTGTGGACGTTCTAAGTACCAGTACCACATGTTGCCTTGCAACCAATCAGGAGTAGCTGGGGGATCTTGAGTAAAGCAAAGGGTAGAACTGCGGGTTTTATAACCCACCATTTTTTGGCAGGTAAAGTTAGCCGCTAGTTAGACAACTCTCGGAGTTGGAATTTGGAAATGTTCCAGTATAAAAATCATCTGGCCACAAGCCGGCTGTGCACCAGAGGCAGGCTGCCCAACACTACAGGCCTTGGGAGTCAATCTCAGACCGGAAGAGGAAATAGAAAGAGTAATCCAGAGATAGGAAGTAAATCCAGTTCTAGCATTAGCCAGTCATGGAGTCCACGGGGAGTGCGTAAGGAAGCTTGTCTGCCGCATGGAAAATCACCGTGAAACGAATTGAATGGTAAATTGCAGGCAGTGCATGTGGAAAATCTACCCCTGCTTGGCTTCAGCAAGGTGTACAGTAAATCACAAACTGAGAGCAACTAGGATAAAAGAGTAATTGTAAGGCTATGTCTACACAGATAAGTTACAATACAGTCCAAAATCTGACAATTTGGCGCAGATTTGTGCTAAAAACATCGACTGGTTTTGGAATTTGCCGTCGGCTCTGTATAGGAAGATCTAGTAGGTTTGACAATCTGCCAGAATTTGGCGGATTTTAAAACCGACTGAAAGAAATTCATTTTTCATTGCTGTCTATGGGGCATTGGTTACCATTTTCTTCAGAATATAAATACTAAATCTGCCGAAAATCTGACCAAAAACCAGTGCTGTGTAGACATAACCTAATTTGGTAAAACTAAGTTTGGTAAAACTGTAGTCTCTGCTCTCTTTACTCGTTAGATGTATTACAACTCCCAGCATAACATCATTAGCAGGCCTCGCCCACCATCAACACACCTGTAACCAATGCCCTTGCCACCAGCACCTCTTTATACATATATACAAGCTCAGTATGCCTGATAGCTCTTACTTGGCGGCAAAAACAGTTGCAACTGGTGGTTCAGAGACTTTCTCAATTGCTTCTTCCCTGTGCCAGGTGCCTGGTGTTACATGGTCTACATGGGTACCTTGTCTTACAGTCACAGTATGTGCCCCTTGCAGCAATTTGTGACACCCCTGAAACTCACAGTACTTAAGTGCCCAATGGAGAACACAGGGAGCCCTCTACCTCTATCAAATTCCTTACATGCCTTGGTCACTATAGACTGGGAAATATAAAGAGTTCAACGACCAGGAACAGCTGTCATAGTGTGACCTTCGCATCCCTGAAGATATTTTAGGAGGTTCAATACCCCTCAGGCTGCATTTAACAGCCACAGGGGGCGCTTGCTTGAGACCCCTGATCTATAGTATATACACACTGATAATACACAATAAGTTGAATATACCTTATGACTGGCTTGAATATCTTCCACAGGACCTTGATGAAGCTGGTTGGATGAACCACATAAAGAGCCTTCATATTCTTTTTGTACCTAGTAGAAAAAAAAACTTTTATTTTGAGTTTTGAGTCTTGAGCATGGTGTCCAATACAAAAACATGAACCCTTATGCCACTGTATGGACAGTATAGTTGCCTTAAAGGGGTTGTCTCATCTCAAAGTTTCATAGGATGCATGAATGAAATAATGCTGCTTTGCTCTGTCACTTCCTGGTCAAGCTGTCTGTAATTAGCATATGAGCTCCATATATTCAGACCTCTGTTTTAGTCTAGATTAAATAAATTACCTTCCCTGAGGTCTGGAGAAGCTTCTGAGCTAATGTAAACAGTAGAGTAATTACTTCTCTTTTGTCTGAAAGATCAGATAACACCCAAGCTCTCACTGCCGGCCACGACCTGTGTGGTGACATAACTCCCTGCTATCAGATAGAACAAACAGCAGAGGATAAGGAGTCCACAGGTTGGTCACTTGGGGAACCAGAGAGAGCTCAGAAGGTGATAAAATCACTTGTAGCTCCTTAACAAAAAAAGATGAACAACACAATAAATTTGGAAAACGTCTTCATTTAGTGTCACCTACATTTTGAAAGCTATTCTTTGTAGTGAGACAACCCCTTTAATGAGATAACACTTTTTTATGGAACCTGTATAAATATGTCTGCAATGAGCTCCCCCTTGTGATGATTACATGGAGCTTGCTATAGTGTTATCATTCAAAGAGGACCCATGACATCCCCTGACCTGTCTGTTTTAGTAAATCCTTGTGTTCCCTGTGATATAACAATTCTGGAGTCTCTTCTCTTATATCTCTGTGCTGTGCTCTATTCATCTGTTATTCCTCCTAGAAATGTATTGCTGAATCAGTCAACTGGGTGTGACCATTCCAGTTTTTAAATGAGTGTGTCTCTGCACTGATTGGACAATGCAGGGACAAACCCCCAACTGACAACACCCAGCTGACAGATTCAGTCATAGACTTCTAGGAGTTGTAAGATAAGAGGCTCCAGAATTGTTATTTCACAGGGGACACAAGGATTTACTAACACAGACAGGTCAGGAGAGGTCACAAGGCCTCTTTTATTCTATGGCTATGTGAGTGTGTGATACCGGTCAGCTAGCCGGTCACAATGTCTCAACTGGGGTTTTCGGAACAGGTTTTTATGAAATGTTTTCATGACGATAATAAACCAGTAACAAAGTATAAAGTATCTATAATGGTCAAGTTCAATATGGACCATCCCTTATAGCTCTCTCCTTGTCACAGTCTTTGGCGATGCCTCTCTCTCCTTTCTGCCTTTCCTCCCATACTTTGTCTCTCCGTCTCCTGGGATTCACCAGCCCAGTTTCCCAGGCCAGCGCGTACTTCCAACAGTGCTCCCATTCATTATCACTTTCCTCAGCACATACCATATTTTTCGGACTTTAAGACGCACCAGACCATAAGACGCACCTATCGTATTTTTCGGAATTTAAGACGCACCGGACTATAAGACGCACCTACCGTATTTTCGGACTTTAAGAAGTACCACCATTTTCCTCCCAAATTTTGGGGAAAAAAAGTGCGTCTTATAGTTCGAAAAATACGGTAAGCCCCGGAAAGAAGTGACGTGTCGCTGTTTTTTTGGGGAGTACCTCGGCGCGTAATTGCACTGCAATACACCTAAAAAATACACCGTGTGAACATACCCCAAGATCTGACCGTGGTCATAAGAAAGTCCTGGCTGTATAGTAAGTAAATTCTATAGTGCAGGAAACAATCCCACCGCTGATTTTTCTGGTGAAGGACAAAAACTTTCACTTCCATTCTTCTTGTCTCCTATTGAAGAACTTCAGAGATTTGTTGATTCTCTGCATCGCTGTGACAGACAAATTATTGGGGCCATTTTATCAGACATCCCAGTGAAGTCTCCATTTCTAGATTCAAGTAAGCGAACAGCCAGCGAAACAGACTGGCACCAAAAGAGGCCACCGAAGCCTTTCATGGAATACGCCGGGCGCGCTAATTCATCCCAATAAGATGAAATACATTGTTTGACGGATCCGCTCTGTACACAAGGCAGCGCCGGATACTGATCTGCATTCTGATTATGCTGGGAAAGCTGTAACGTGGTGGAATAAGGGGCTGAAAAGATATTTCCATCCAAACTTCATGGAAGATATTATAATACAGTCACAGCTACACTAGAACTAGGACGACTGGGACAGGAGGCTTAAAGTGAATAGCCACAAAATAACATCAGGTCATTTTCAGGGGTAACATTCTATGTATCTCAGTAACCTCTGTGTAAGGACAAATCTGGTCTACAGCAGTCTGGCTGTGTAGTCTGGAGCCCCCTATAACAGCAGTCTGGCTGTGTAGTCTGGAGCCCCCTATAACAGCAGTCTGGCTGTGTAGTCTGGAGCCCCTATAACAGCAGTCTTGCTGTGTAGTCTGGAGCCCCCTATAACAGCAGTCTGGTTTTGTAGTCTGGAGCCACCTATAACAGCAGTCTGGCTGTGTAGTCTGGAGCCCCCTTTAACAGCAGTCTGGATGTAAAGTCTGGAGCCCCCTACAAGAACAGTCTGGTTGTGTGGTCTGTGTAGTCTGGTGCCCCCTATAACAGCAGTTTGGATGTTTTAGTCTGGAGCCCCTATAACGGGCATCTGGCTGTAATAGTCTGGGCCCCCTATAACAGCGGGTCTGGCTGTGTATGTCTAGGAGCCCCCTATAACAGCAGTCTGGCTGTGTAGTCTGGAGCCCCACTAACAGCATTTCTGGGTGTATAAGTTGGAGCCCCCTTTAACAGCAGTTGGCTGTGTAGTCTGGACCCCCTATAACAGCAGTCTGGCTGTGTAGTCTGGACCTTCCCCTTATAACAGCAGTCTGGCTGTATAGTCTGGACCTTCCCTTTATAACAGCAGTCTGACTATGTAGTCTGGAGCCCCCTATTAAACAGCAGTCTGGTGTGTAGCTAGAGCCCCCCTATAACAGCAGTCTGGCTGTATAGTCTGGAGCCTCCTATAACAAGCAGTTCTGGCTGTGTAGCTGGAGCCCCCTAAAATTTAAGCAGTCTGGCTGTATAGTCTGGAGCCCCCTATAACAGCAGTCTGGTTGTATAGTCTGGAGCCCCCTATAACAACAGTCTGGCTGTGAAGTCTGGAGCCCCCTATAACAGCAGTCTAGTTGGTAAGTCTGGAGCCCCCTATTACAGCAGTCTGGCTGTATAGTCTGGAGCCCCCTATAACAGCAGTCTGGCTGTATAGTCTGGAGCCCCCTATAACAGCAGTCTTGCTGGTTGTAGTCTAGAGCCCCCTATAACAGTCCTCTTGTGAGTCCTGAGACTACAGTACAGTACACCCTCCTATGATACCTAATATATAATATTACATATCAAGTCCAATATATATGTTCCTTACTTTCGGTCGAAAGCCTTATAGGCACTCTGTAGCCAACTCAATGATGGCTTATTACGACTGTTCAGACCATAATGAAAATAGACGACAGTGTAGTCATTCTCCACGTACTGGTCCAAGGTGTGCTTCAGATACCTGCGAAAAACAAATGGTTATCAAATGAGGTAAGAATGTTAATCATTTCTAATTTTAACAAAATCATCACCCAAAGCAGCCAAAATATTACAACTTACTCTCTCCAGCATCTTATATGGTAGAGGAGCAGTTTGTGCTTCAGAGCTGCTCTTCTTTATTTAACTTAAAGTTGTGTTGATGGTATAAGTCATCAAAGTCTGATAGGCTTGAGTCCTTCCTCTGGGAATGCATCTATGTCGTGAACAAAAGTATCAGTCTAGAAAGGAGAACTGGTCGTACTTGTCCACAATTCTCCATTCTGTTCTATGGAAGTTCCAAGTGCTCTCTATTTGGAGTCGACACGTTCCTGAGATAGATGCGGGTCCCAATCTACACTTTTCAGACTTTGAGGGCATATTCTAGCGATCCAATTGCATGATGGGAACATCCCTTTAAGACAGGAAGTTGCATCCATAGTCAGCCATTTTGAAAGCTAAGGGGCTATTTTTTATTTAATCACTTAAACTGTATATTATCAGTTCTCGCAGTGTTTTAACCATATCTATGTTGTCTTCTTTGTTACACTTATGCCTTTTATACCTATTTGGCATAACAGTAGCTGCAGTGAGTTATGAACAGCCCAGAGACATGACAAAGAGGCCTTACACACAGGCCTTGAAAGGATTACAGTATAGTAAATCAGCTGCGGTATTTTAAAGTTTGTTTAACCCCTTAAGTCTAACGCCTGAAAAGTACTTAATAAGCAGAACATTTTTTAGTTTTTGCCTCCTTTCGTCTCAACAGACATTTTTCAATGATTCAGTTGTGTGAGGCCTCGTTTTATTTGGGACAAGTTGTATGTTTTGGGGGAATAGTTTAAGTCCACTTATAAATTATTGCAGAATTTGTTTTCAATTTTTTTCACTTTTTTTTTTTTTTTTTTAAATTTAGTTTTACACCATTCACATTTCACACCTAATAATAACTTGTTAGATTAATTCTACAGGTTATTACGGTTGTGTGGATACCTAATATGTGTAGGTTTTTTTGTGTCTGTATAGTGTATGCACAATTTTTTATTAAATATTTATTTTTATTATTTAGTTTATTTATTTTCCTACACTTTATGTTTTTTACTCTTTTTTTTAATCCCATGAATGAATTTACGTTTTTTTTTTTACACTTAGTAATGTATTAGCATATTCATATAATATGCTTGACACAGGCAGCAGTCAGGGCAGCACACAGTCTGCCCTGATCGCAGGCTTGTTACACAGACAGCTCTAGAGCTACTCTAGGTCCCCAGGGCTGACTGTACAGGGCTGACTCCCCGGGAGTCCCGATCACCCGACAGAGCAGGGGAAAGCCCTATGATTATGCTGCGGTCAGGGGGGTAGCTATAGGGGGTTCAGTGGTAGCAGTCGCTACCGGCCCTGCAGCCTAAGGGGGCCCAAAAGCCCTCCTGACACAGAAAAAGTCACCAGTATTGTAAATGAGACTTGGTAGCTCGGGGCCCCGATTTGACTTTTTGCACTAGGGCCCAAGAGCTTCAAGGTGCGCCTCTGGCTCTGGTAAGTGACCGAAGGAATCAAAGGGTTAAGCACCGGGAGCGGAGGTTTCCCCACTCCCCGTGCTTGCAGAGGCTGCACTGGGAACAGGCTTGTGAAGTACAGCCCCGTTCTTAGCACTGCTGCGGCGCCGGGTATGGCAAAACCCGATATCTGCAGCGACGCCAAAAGACAGCATGGCAGGCGAACGACCTGTGAGTGGTCATTAACAGGGTAATATAAAAGAATAATTCTGACAGGGCTGACCCGAGTCTTCACCTTTATCCCTGTTATGTTTTCTAAACTAATTTAAGAAGGCAGGTCCAAAGTGGTGTGACTTTAAAGACTGCCCAGAAAAAAAGCCACTCCCTTTTGAGCACTCGATCTCTTGGGCTCATCACAGAGCAGTTTCCTGTAAGTCCAGACACTGAACTATTGAGCCTCCTATCATTAAACGGCTGATGTAGAACTGCAGGAAACCAATGAAAAATGTAATGAATTTAAATTAAAAAGGTGTCTAATTGTGGGATAGAGATAATTTAGAACATTTTTTTTAACTGATTTCTTTGAAGGGCTTTTACATGTGGCTGTAGTGCACACCAGTGTTGTATGGATCCTAGAGCACCCATAGTCTGCTATGTCCCTATAATTTCCATGGAGGAACACTGATGTTGTTTGTCACGGACGCTGCAGAACATATTCCATCAGATGTCATATTATGAAGACTAATATAGCAAACATATTGCCGTAGTCAGATTTCAAGGTATTTTTGTAAAAAAAAATAAAAAAAATTGCCTCAGAAATTCCCTTATGTTCAATTTGCAGAAAATAAAGGTTGACGCTGTGCAGCAACTTCACACTGTGCTCATCATATGCTCAGTGTGACAAAAACTCAGTCAATACATTGTACTGTGACATTTTACTGACATGAAAGCCATTAGAGGATACAGGTTTTGACTCGGAGCCTCAGGCAATAATCTGTAACATGTCTAGGGTTTGCCAGGATTGATTAAAAAAAATTCTAGCTAAGACACTTCTGTGGAGTTTTTGTAATGGAAAAGTAATATTATATAACGGGTTTCACCTGGTCTGCGGGCCCTGGTGGGAAGGAGGCTCATCACCTGTATATTACAACAAGAGATCTTTTCAGAACTGATTAAAAAAATAAAAATACACCGCACCACACCTGACCAGGATGTATGTGTGGTATTGCAGCTCAGAGGGGTGTTCTCACCTTGTACTTTGATGGTATACAGTGGATATGGAAACTATTCAGACTCCTTTAAATTTTTCAATCGTTCTTTCATTTCAGAAATTTGGTAAGATTAATTTTTTTGCTCATTAATGGACACTCTGCCCCCCCCCTCCATCTTGAAAGAAAAAACCCAGAGATGTAGATATTTTTGCAAATTTATTAAACAAGAAAAACTGAAATATCACATTGTCATAAGTATTCGGACCCTTTGCTCAGTATTGAGGAGAAGCACCTTTTGAGCTAGTGCAGCCATGAGTCTTCTTGGGAATGATGCAACAAGGTTTTCACACCTGGATTTGGGGATCCTCTGCCATTCTTCCTTGCTGATCCTGTCCAGTTCCCTCAGGTTTGATGGTGAACGTTGGTGGACAGTCACTTCCAAGTCTTTCCAGAGATGCTCCATTGGGTTTAGGTCAGGGCTCTGGCTGGGCCAGTCAGGAATGGTCACAGAGTTGTTCTGAAGCCGCTGCTTTGTTATTTTAGCTGTTTGCTTAGGGTCATTGTCTTATTGGAAGATGAACCTTCGGCCCAGTCTGAGGTCCAGAGCGTCTGGAAGAGGTTTTCATCCAGGAGATCTCTGTACTTGGCCGCATTAATCTTTCCTTCAATTGCAACCAGTCCTCCTGTCCCTGCAGCTGAAAAGCACCCCCATAGCATGATGCTGCCACCACCATGTGTCACTGTTGGGATTGTATTGGACAGGTGATGAGCAGGGCCTGATTTTCTGCACCACTTACAACTAACACCAAAAAGTTCAATCTTCGTCTCATCAGAGCAGAGAACCTTTTTTCTCATAGTCTGGGATCCTTCATGTGTTTTTTTGCAAACTGTATTTTTCATATGTCTTGCACTGAGGAGAGGCCTCTGTCAGCACACTCTGCCATAAAGCCCCGACTGGTGGAGGCTGCAGTGATAACTGACTTTGTGGAACTTTCTCCCATCTCCCTCCTGCATCTCCGGAGCTCAGCCACAGTGATCTTGGGGTTCTTCTTTACCTCTCTCATTAAGGCTCTTCTCCCATGATTGCTTAGTTTGGCTGGACAGCCAGCTCGAGGTAGAGTTGTGGTCGTCCAAAACTTCTTCCATTTAAAGGGGTTTTCTCGCTACAAAGATCATGTCTCAGATTATGGGGAGAGTAAAAATAAGCACTTTTGTAATTGGGTTGCATTACCTCAGTCACTTGGTTTAGCAGATATGAGCTTTTCTGTAAATCTGTGTTCTATTTCTGCTGTTGCTGGTCGGCCACGCCCCCTGGACATTTCCCCGCAGACACGCCCCCTGCACTGTGATTGGCTTGCTGACATTTCATTCAGCCTGTTGGGATACGCCCCCGGACAGGAAACACCCTTGTCACGCCCCCTGCACTGTGATTGGCTGCCTGCTCACTCTGTGTTTACTCCCCTCTGAGCAGTTAAAATTTATAGTGCACCCAAGGGCTGCTGTCTCAATACTCCTCTCCCAGCTCTAAGGTGAAAGATCTGACTAATTATTGACTGTGGAACTCACAGATCCCCTCATATAACACAGTGTTACATCTTCTGTTCTCATTATATAACACATATAACACATTCCTGCCTGATAACAGGGGGAGGGGCAGTTTACACTCCTTACATGTCTATCAGTTCAGGCTGTGTGTATAGCTGCATATACCACAGCAAGGAGCTTGTGGAGCCTGAAGGCTGCAGACCTAAGAAGCATGCAGGTGGCTACAGAGCTGTTATATCCAGACAACCTTCTGCATCCCCTGCTTCATACAAAATGATGATGTCACAGTTCTTCAGTGAAGGGAGACACGCCTCCTGGGAGGGGAGACACACCCCTGGATTTCAAACTCAATATCATAGAATCAGCCAAATGAGAACAAACAGTTCAAACGATAACACCCCTTTAAGGAATATGAAGGCCACTATGCTCTTAGGAACCTTGAGTGCTGCAGAAATTCTTTTGTAACCTTGGCCAGATCTTGCCACAATTCTGTCTCTGAGCTCCTTGGGCAGTTCCTTAGACCTCATGATTCTCATATGCTCTGACATGCACTGTGAGCTGTGAGGTCTTATATAGACAGGTGTGTGACATTTCCCAATCAAGTCCAATCATTTTAATTAAACACAGCTGGACTCCAATGAAGGAGTAGAACCATCTCAAGGAGGATCAGAAGGAAGTGGACAGCATGTTAGTGTCAAGGCAAAGGGTCTGAATACTTATGACCATGCGATATTTCAGTTTTTCTTGTTTAATAAATTTGCAAATATATCTACATTTCTGGGGGTTTTTTCTTTCAAGATGGGGGGGGGTGCAGAGTGTACATTAATTAGCAAAAAAATTAACTTTTTGGATCTTACCAAATGCCTGCAATGAAAGAAAAAGTGAAAAAATTTAAAGAGGTCTGAATACTTTCCGTACCCACTGTATCGCAAAGAAATGCCATCACATTATGATGGGTGCTGATCCCGTTGGAAACAGTTGTGCACAATTTTCCATTCTGTTCTATGGAAGTTCCGAGCACAGCCGAACACTCCGCTCCCCTGTACTGAGAACTCCTATAGAACTCTTCATTCTGTACAAAGACTTTCAGGGAGTGTTCCTGAGATAGGTGCTGCTCCCAGTGGTAGGAACTGCACCTATCACACTTTGATGGCCTATCCTATCGATATACAATCAGAGTGGAAGATGGAACAACTCCTTTAACACCTAAAAGAGTACCTATCACCTCCAGAGAAACCTCATGAAATAACAGGTGACTAAAATGCAAACACTTCCTTAAATATGCTTCATTAGGAAAATCAAAGCATTTCACCTGTAATTCAGTTTTGTTTTTTTTAAAATTGCTGGCCCTTTAAGACCGCTCTAAAGTCTGGTCGAGTCGGCACATGCCAGCTTGATGGATCACTATGTTGACAATTGTGTTGCTTCTGAGTTGGAAGAGTCCATTGGGCAGGGGGGAGCCAGGAAGTCTACATCATAAGCACACTGATTTTCTCTGGGCTGCTTTGTCTGTGCTGAATATAACATTAGCAGAAGTGTAATTTAGATGCCTGTAAACCCTGTCACACTATGTCCTCAATGTGCTGTGCCTGCAGTATATGTACTGAGAGACTCATATTACCCTGTACAAGCAGCTATGCCCCCAGCTCCCCCTGCACAATTGGTATCTCTCAACAGAAAGAGTCCCTTAGCTCTGCTAAGAGAGTGAAAGTAAAATCTGCCACCCTGTAATACTGACATGAGCCCTCTGGATTGCTAATGACATGTATTGGAAAAAAAGTCTTATAATTTCATCTACTATTATATGTTGTGTGTTTGTGTGGAGGTGATAGGTATTCTTTAAGTAACCGGCCTGAAAAGGCCTTAAAGACGCAGCTAAAATTTTTGAGTTTTTGCCTCCCTGCATTTCAATAGTCATAACTTTTTTTTTTTAATGACTTTTCAAGGATTTGTTTTACATGGGAGAAGTTGTATTTTTTGAGTTCACATATAAATTACTGAGTACTTTTTTTTACCCCTTAACGACCGCCCGTCATCTTTTGGTGCTGGGCATTTCAGGTCGTTCGTCTGCAGCGACGTCTTTTGGCGTCATTGCAGACATCGTTGTTTGCAGCTCCCGGAGCCGCAGCAGCGCTAAGAACAGGGCTGTACTTCACAATCAAAGGGCTTTCCGCAGCTCTGTCGGGTGATTGGGACTCCCGGTGACCCGACAGAGCCCAGAGAATGGCTGTACAGCAGCCCCAGGACTGTCTGTGTAAGAAGCCAGTGATCAGGACAGACTGTGCTGCCCTGACTGCTGCCTGTATCAAACTGACACAGATTATAATGTATTAGCATATATGAATATGGTAATACATTATTAAGTGTAAAAAAAATATATAACAGTTATCCCTTCATGGAATTAAAAAAAAAAAAGGAAAAAACAAATAGTGTAGAAAAAAATAAAATAAAAATAAATATTTAATAAAAAATAATTGTGCATACATTACACACAAAAAACCTACACACATTAGTATCCACATGACCATAATAACCCGTAGAATTAACCTAACAAGTTAACAATTTATTAAGTGTGAAATGTAAATGGTGTAAAAAAATGTAAAAAAAACATTTTTTTTTTTTTTTTTTTTTTAAATTCTGCAATAATTTATAAGTGAACGTAAACTATTCCACCAAAAAGTATAACTTCTCCTGAATAAAACGAGGCCTCATACAACTGCGTCATTGAAAAAATAAAAAAAGTTACGACTGTTGAAACACAAGGAGGCAAAAACTGAAAAAAATGTGCTGGTCATTAAGTACTTTTCAGGCGTTCGGCTTAAGGGGTTAAAAAAAAAATTGCAGTCGAGGTGGGCTGGATCAGCTATGTGGACCTTTGGTATGCTATAGGTCTTAGGGGCATGTGAAGTCTATGACCTCTGTGACACCATGGCACTATCTTACTAGCCCATAGGATTTTACTGTGATGAGGCAGAGTAACATTATCCGCGTTATAAATGCTATGACTTACTCCAAGAGTCGGACATGATCAATCTCATGACAGGGAGGGAGGCGGCAGCAACTGAACGTGATCACTTTTCTCCCCGAGTTATCATCTCCTGGAAGACAATATATGATCTTGTCAGAGAAACATAAAAGTTACCAGTAATTCAATCGTGTATATTACTCCGTAAAGACTGAACTATACTGTAATCAGATGAATCACCTCCAAGGCTTTCCTGAATTATATATGTGTAGGATACCGGAGTTTAACCCCTTTGATCTGTAACCAACTTGTATATACTACTGGATGATTTTATGATGAACCACTGTAATAGGCTGAAATGCTATTTTGCACAGTAATATAATAATGATGACTGACTGTACTGAAGTGTCAGGCCTTGTTTTCACTACAGACACTGGTGACCCTTGGATGAATTTTAAGATATACTATGTATCTGAATATCTGCTAAGTCACTACGATATTGCTATATTTGGGTGTTTGGTTGTAGCCATTAGAGAGCTAGTTACTATGGAGACTAGTGGGAGGGGAGGTAGGTGTGAGAAGTCAAAAAAGTTTATAAATAGGCCTAAGTATAATAAATAGTGTGAAGTTGGTGAGAAGTCATGGAGTTCCCTGATTCAAAGTCCCTGTGGTCTGGAGCAATTGCCAGACTACAGGAGAGATGAAGGGTCTTATATAATCCTTTGAGGCCTGGGCCCTTTCCAGACTGCAACTAGGAAGGTCCATAGACTTATTTATCAGCCATCGTTCTCTGCAACAGGAATCTAGGACTTTTTGGAAGGAGTTGCTGACGAGATGCAGAAGGAGGATCTCTTGAACAGGTACACTGGGAAGTGTGTACAAGAGAGGTAGCGCAAAGAAAGTCCCCCGCTGGCCTACCGAGCAGGTGGTGTTCAGAACGTTGCCTCTAACATGGCCCATCTAGATTCAGTTCTCTTGGGGGTCGCTCTGCCATCACATTGAGGTTCTCCTAGGGCTGGAGTGGTCCTTAGTGACAAGACTGCAACCAAATAATGGACTATTTTAGAAGGGACCTCTAATGGCTGCTAGTTGCAACATGGATGAGAAAAGGCTGTAACCATATGAAATAGAGATGCCATGTTTAAGAACTTGCTGATAAATAAAAGTGTCAATTGATGCTTGGTTCCAACATTAACCTTTCATCTGCCTCATGCTTCACCTGCCCAACATCATGGGTGCCTCCCTACACCATTGCAACATCAATACAGCAGGGGAGGACTGCCACCACCAACATGAAGTGTGTCCCTGGGGTTACACAATCCACATTGCAAGTTTCCCCACTTTATTGTGACTATGTGCCAGGGTTTGGCATGAGAGGGTCTGGTCGAGTCCAGCCATTGCGACAAGGGCCTGGTTGACAACCTCCTTTCCTCTGCCCCCTCCAGCGCTGTACGTCACAAATGACATCTCTGTAAGGAGGGAGAAAAGGGGCCACTACAAAACCGCTCAAGGGCTCCATGTTTCCAGGTAGTCACCCCCTCTGAAGAGACTGCTATGTGTTATAAGTATTAAGAATGTTATAGAACTGTTATAAGTCTAAACCTTAATGTCCTTTTATTACAGGAGAAGCTACAAAGTGATATGATGAGGGCGTTTTTCTTTTGTTTTTTTTACTGCAATTCTGTAAACGTGTGTGGTTTGGGCAACATGGTGATAGGGATGTTTGCCCCTGGGTGCCTTGTCGCGAAGGGGCAATAAGCAGAGGCTGTTATTGAAAGGCCCATGCTGGGACAGTACAGTATATGGTGACAGATGACCATTTTGTAGGCGGACTCCCATGATCACATAATGCAGGTGGTTATTGTGTGTTTTTTAGTAGTTGTGTAGTGAAAGTGTATGTTCACACGGTGTATTTCCTGTTCTTACCTTTGCACGCCGAAAAACGAATTTTTTGCATTGTTGCAATTACCCGCTTGCTTGCACGGAATTTTAACGTGAATATGACAAGTTGTGCCTTCTATACTTTATTATTTCACGGTGCGTTTATGCCTGAAAAATTTTATGTCAATTGTTTTCAGGCTCGTACAGTATGTGCCGAAAAATACGGGTCGCGTGAATAATGGCTCATATTTTACATAGCAGTCTATGAGAAGTGTTTAGAACATTGCGCTACAATACTTGCCACAATACGCTGTGTGAACATACCGAAAGAAATTGCGTCAAGCTGGAGGAAAAGCATTCCTGACCTGTGTGAAGAGACACCAGTGGTACAGCGCTGGGACTATAGACAGGTGAGACGGCTAGAAAAAGAAGAGATGGAAAAAAGGAGAAGTAGACGGAGCAGAAGAAAGCAACTGCTGCAGACAAGCTTGCTATGAGACTGCTTGGGTTGTGAATAGTGTGAACTGTGCAAATTTTCTTAAGGTGCTCCACCCGGCACTATGCAAATACAGGCCGGATTCTGATTAAAAAACCTGGCCGTCATTTTGACATCTTGTACGTGGATTTGGGGAACAGTTCAACCAACGACATGTTCTGCCCGAAAACCGAGCGGAAGAATGAACATGTTCTAAGTTTTTCGGAATGCCAACAGTGTTGAAAACCGTCCGGCAGAAAATCTGTTCAGTGGAGACTGCTGAACGGATCTATCAGGATGGTTGACAGTCGGTTTATAGATGGCTTTCAAATCCAAAAAAAGTCTGTACAGCCAACTGAAAACCCTTGCCATCAGGGCAAGCCTTTACAGTGAGGAGCAGCCATAGACACACCGGTGACTCTGGTCTACAGTCACGACTGGGACCAGGTATTCGAGTGCCCCAGGCAAATAAGGCATAAATAAGTGCCCCCTTGCTGACTGGAATGAAGTGGCGCCCTAGGCAGTTGCTTACCTTCGCCTACCCATCATCCCAGACCTGTCTTTAGTTCAGGAAGAGACACAGACACTCTACACATCTGTGTTAGATCTTTTCGGAACCTCTGTCGCATATTCCATCAGGAACTAAATTAAAAATAGTGAATGAATACAGTGGAAACTCAATGGACTGTGATATTGCTATCTGTGGGTGTTTGGCTGCAGCCATTGGAGAGCTAGTTAATATGGAGACTAGTGGGAGGGGAGGTAGGTATGAGAAATTAAACAAAGTTTATAAATAGGCCTAAGTATAGTTAATAGTGTGAAGTTGCTGAGAAGTCATGGAGTTCCCTGTAACAAAGTCAATGTGGTCTGGAGCAATTGCCATTCTACAGGAGAGCTGAAGGGTTTTATATAACCCTTTGAGGCCTGGGCTCATTCCAGACTGCAACTGGGAAGGTCTATAGACTTATTTATCAGCCATGGTTCTCTGCAACAGGAATCTAGGACTTTATGGAAGGAGTTACTGACTAGAGACAGAAGAAGGAGCCCCTGGACAGGTACACTGGGAAGTGTGTACTAGAGACGTAGCGCATAGGAAGTCCCCCGCTGGCCTACCAAGCAGATGATGTCGTGAATGTTGCCTCTAACGTGGCAACTCAATGGACCTCATTGTAGTCTATGGGCTCCTTTAGGCGCCGTTGGTGTCCACTGGGAAATAGGTCCAGTTCCACCTCTGCAATGGAGGTTCCAAATTAAACCTTCAACCCAGATGTAAATCAGGCTTAAGTGATATCTGTGACATATGTTCCATCTTGGACACTGGGGACATCTGTGACAGCAGTGACACACGTGGCATCAGTGCCATTGATGACATCCTAGGGAGTAGCACTATGCGGAGTTGCAGACTTTTGCACCCTGAGTAGAAGCTAGTGACTTTACTGCGCATCCTGTCGATGGACCTGCTAGGAGTTAGGTAAATGTGGTTACTGGACACTTTATGCAGGGAGCAGAGATTTATTGTCAGTGTGTGACTTTATTGTGCCAATACCACAAGAGAACCACTACTTAACACTTCTAGTTATTAGAACTGTGCCCCTTAAAGAGAACCACCAAAATGTGTGCACCTCTTATTGCTACTGTAACCACCAAGCTTCAGTGCCTCATCAGAGTAAAAGCCTACTTATTTTCATCTACAACAATAGTGTTCCCTTGTAGGTTGGCCGCGCCATCTCCTCATGGGGGCTATTAGCCTAACACAAGATTTTGGGCAGAGAAGATCTAAAGAAGGATCCTTGGTTTGTCACCTATAGATTATGTGAGTAATAACGTGTATAAAAAACTGCTTGTGCTTCTCTTACCCTAATCTGCTTCGGTATTACAGGGAGTGTGCAAAATTGTTGAAATTTGACTTTTATGAACGGTTAGTAATAGTGTCATCCCCATCACTGTTTAATTTTGAGGTTTTTTTTAAATACAATACAGTATTTCTACAGCACTTTTCTCCACTTAGACTTACAGTGCAGCATACTGCCATACAACGCCCAAATACACTAATACTACAATGCAGTGCCTAAATAATCCAGTATCCAAGTAATGCTACTATATATTATTCAAGTAATACGGCACCATATTGCACACATGGAATACTGCTATCCAATGGGCAAATAAAATCACCAAAATTACCAAAATTACCATATACAGTATTGCCCGAATAACACATCATATATTGTACACAAAATGCTGTCAAGCAATACCCAAATAAAACCACCGTACAATGCTTAAATAATACAACATCCAAAAATATTACCATGTATTGCCTGCATAACACATCATATATTGTACACAAAATACTGTCACCCAATGCCCAAATAAAACCACCATACAATGCTTAAATAATACAACATCCAAAAAAATTACCATAAATTGCCTGCATAGCACATCATATACCGTATTTTTCGGACTATAAGAAGCACTTTTTCCCCTCAAATTTGGGAGTAAAATGGTGGTACGTCTTAAAGTCCGAAAAATACAATAGGTGCGGCTTATGGTCCGATGCGTCTTAAAGTCAGAAAAATACGGTATTTCACACAAAATACCGTCACCCAGTTCCCGAATAAAACCACCATATAGTGTCTAAACAATGCAATATCCATAAAATATTACTATATATTTCCTGCATAACACACCATATATTGCATACCCAATACTGTCATTCAACAGCTAAATAAAACAGCCATTCAGTATCCCAATAATACTGTCATCAAAATAGTGAAGGCGCTAGTGGTAAAGTCCCTGGTGGTCTAGTGCAGTGAACAAGTAACTAGAAAGATTTCTGATTATATAGGTCAGTGAAGAGGTTAAAGCTGTTTTCTCATCATGTTGTTTCACAGAGCCTCAAGCAGATTTAGATTCACGCTTCCTGTCTCTTCCTGGAGAGGCTGTGGGTGGTTCTAGAGCAGTGATAAGCATATCAGCTCCTTATTCACAGCGCTTCTAATTGCACTAACATGAGAACAGCAGATCTCATCTATGAACTCTCTCTGCTCTATAAATAACAAGTTATTACTCTCTTTTGTTTGTCAGGCTATGTTCACACGGCGTAACTGCGGCGCGTACAGTACGGCTGCAATTACGCCGGGGGCTTTGGGAGTCACGCTAATATGCGCATACTCCCGCGCTGTGGGGGGGCGGCATCCCGCCATCCTCATTGACATGCATAACTCGCGGTGCGTATTCACCGCAAAAAATTGAAATGTCACTTATCTCTCCGCGCGTACAATACGATCGTATTGTACGCCTGGGGAGAGGAGGCGTAATCCATAGTTCTCTATGAGAACTATGGATTACCATAATCCCGCTCTTATTAGAGCGCAAATACGCCGCAAAATATGCGCCGAAATTAGCCCATGTGAACCTACCCTTACAGATAACACTCTCTGTTCTCAAACTGCCTGTTCCTGTGTGCTGACATCACTCCCTGCTCTCAGATAAGAGAAAGAGCAAAGAGAGAGAAAGGGAAAGCAGGATGATAACCTAGAGAAACGTGTGTGCACTCAGCTGATAAAATCACTTTCCTCTCCTCAACAAAGCAAAATAAACAAAGCAATATATTTGGAAAAAGTCTTCATTTACCTTTCCCTACATGTTGAAAGCTCATCTTTGTCGTAAGACAACCCTTTAAATAGTAAAATCCCTGGTGGTCTACAGCATTGAACATCTGTATGATCCACCGTCTGGTTGCTCCTGGTGGTCTAGTGCAGTTGCCCAATTTATTACCCCTAAAGTAATGCTCTTTGAAGGCTTCTCATACTTCGCTGTGTTGTCACTTCTGCTTGTCTACACTCGTCGCGATTGTAATGTCTATTCAATAAACAATACCGTATTGAATATATCAAAGACAGTTGTCGTACCAGCACCAAGCGGGTTAATGAAATCAATTTTGTGTGGTTTAGCGCAGGTTGCCGGGCTTTGATCTGAGCTCTTCTAAAAAAGAAAAATCTAATTAGCTCCAAAACCCCATTACTAGACAGGAATGCTTGTTTGGATTACATTACATCTAAGAGGCTGTTAATCCAGCAGGATAAAACTCAAACATTCATGGGAGCAAGGTATAGGACGAGGCTGCGCTGAGCCAAGGACTCGACCAGAAGTTTAGAATATATATGATTTTGTTACCATAAATTTAAACTGAAATTAAAATTTGAAAACAAGGTCGAGGGTAATGTAAAGGTTGACGGTCAAAATTCCTCTGACGCGTTTCGAGCTTTGATGAGCACATCAACATTTCTTCTGGATGCTGAAATTCACACCCATTTTGACTGTGATCCTACTTACCCTGGAGTCCGACAGGGTATCCATGCATTGGTACTGGATCACAATAACGAGGTTTGAAACACATCTGTTATATTGTAAAGACTAAATTCCAATATCGCTAGTGGCTGTAAAGTAGTTAAAGGGTTAATATAATTATCCCTGGTGGTCTAGTGTTGTAAAGATGTTAATATAAGCACCCATTAAAGTAGTTTTCCCTTCTGGTTGATCCACAGAGCCTGCTCTTCACACCCTGCTTTAGGCTACCACTTCCTGTTCAGGTTGTGGGTGGTTCTACAGCTTCATGCTCTCATTTCCTGTTCAAGATGTGGACAGGTCTACAGCTTCAGGCTTCCACTTCCTGTTCAGGCTGTGGGCAGTTCTGCAGCTTCAGGCTACCACTTCCAGTTCAGGCTGTGGGCAGTTATACAGCTTCAGGCTACCACTTCCTGTTCAGGTTGTGGGTGGTTCTACAGCTTCAGCCTCCCACTTCCTGTTCAGTCTGTGGGCAGTTCTACAGCTTCAGTCTCCCACTTCCTGTTCAGGCTGTGGGCAGTTCTACAGCTTCAGTCTCCCACTTCCTGTTCAGGCTGTGGGCGGTTCTACAGCTTCAGTCTCCCACTTCCTGTTCAGGCTGTGGGCAGTTCTACAGCTTCAGGCTTACACTTCCTGTTCAGGCTGTGGGTGATTCTACAGCTTCAGACTCCCACTTCTTGTTCAGGCTGTGGGCGGTTCTACAGCTTCAGGCTCCCACTTCCTGTTCAGGCTGTGGGTGGTTTACAGCTTCAGGCTCCCACTTCCTATTCAGGCTGTGGGTGGTTTACAGCTTCAGGCTCCCACTTCCTATTCAGGCTATGGGAGATTCTACAGCTTCAGGTTCCCAGTTCCTGTTCAGGCTGTAGGTAGTTCTACAGCAGTTACTAATATTTCAGCTCTGCTATTCCTAGCTAAGCCCAATAGAGGGACATCGGGGATGGAGGGGTTTTAACAGCAGAGCAGAAGGCTACAGAGTTCTAAAGAGTTAAAATTTGTCAGTAAGAGAGATGACAAGGTCATGTGCTGCTGATAGGACACAGCAGAGAGTAAAGTCTCCATCCTGTCTAGAGCTGTGAGCGCAGAGAGAGGTGGTCAGCAGCCTAGGAAGACTTCTGTACACAAGCAGGAGATTAAAAACTGTCCTAACTCTGAAAGGAAGCTAAATCAGAACATCAATGTATTTGGTAATACCCACTAACTACAGATTATCCTATGATATTCCTTTTCCAAACATATATTTTCCATCGGGGCACTTACCTCACATGTATTTTTTCTACAAAGGGAGTAGTTTAGTGCTTGCAGGAGTGGTAATAGGGACTGTGTAGCAGTTGTAGTATATAATATTGGTGTATCCATTATTATCCTAGTATTATTAAAAGTTAAAGGGGTTTTTCCAAGAAGTGAGTTCCTCACCTAATAGGCTGATACTCCCCTCTTGAGGCTTGAAAAAAGGGGCGTTGTGTTTCTGTGTTTAAAAAAACAAGTAACTCCTCTGTCATATCATCACTCCACCTCCCATGCACGTTCCTGATACTCAGTCTCTGTAGTTGAACAAACATTGTTTTGCTAATCCACAGAGGAGAACTGTATTGTGCACAAGTTATATGCGTTTTATTTACATAGTTACATAGTTAGTACGGTTGAAAGAAGACACGTGTCCATGCTCAGGAGAGAAGATAAGCTCAGCAGGCAGCCTTCTTTCATTCCTTCAGGAATGGCTCCAGGGAGAGAGGGAGAGTGGCTGAGTAGGGAGGGTCTGCATGTTTACTCAGATAATTACATTACAACCAGTGGATTCTCTATACAAAAGACACAAGATCTTTCTCCCCAGTCCCTTCAAAAGCTTGTTCATGTTCCCTGCCATCAGATAAGAAGTGCAAACACGCAAGCATGGCCAGATCAGCTCCTGTTAGCTCCTGGTCGTGTCTAATGTAAACTGTCAGGAAACCAAGGGTATGTAAGCTGTAGCTCTCAGAGGCTTCATTTTTTTTAATGACATATATTTAGAAAAGTGATTAAATACCCATTTTGGAGGATCCCACGTCAACATTAGATCGTGGCAAAACCCCTTTAAGTTTTATCATTTCTATGTGACATTTTTCTGTGGATTGTGTGTCTTTATTAGTATGTCACAGGGACACTCCCAATCCAGTATCTTTTGGGTGGTTTGTGGCTTTTTGCATTATTTATACCAAGATCGTTCTTCTATTTCTATGTCTACACGGCAAGGTTTTATAGTCGGCTTTTCAATCAGTTTTGGATTTTGAAGCCAGGAAAAAACTACTGTAAACCATCCACGTAGACCCGAATAGAAAAGCTGTAGTCTACATGGCTCGGATTTTCTGAAGTTGGATTGAAAAACTCAAAAAATTTTGAACAGGAACCATAATCCACCTCATTTAACTTCTAAAACAGCAGGTTATTGTACTAATTTAATGGCACGACTGAAATCCGGAATCTGTTCCCAAATACTGCGGGAAAAAAAATCACAAACATCGATGTTCAAATACTGGTCGGATTCTAATTCAGAGTCTGACCAGTGTTTGTACATTGCTGTGTGGACACCGCCTAACAGTAGCAGTAACATGACAACTAGGAAAGCCTTCTTTAGGCTCTTCTACAAAAAGACTTACATGATATCTACCTTCATAAGATGGCAATAGAGACAACTAGAGGAAAGCTAAATTTTCAAATGTCAATGATACAATTCTGGCTGCTTGCAGTACCAGCTAGGTGGCGCTGAAGACGAATAAAATTCTACAGATAATTTTCAGCTCACTGGGAGCTGTGTAAATCTGTAAATCTCGCTATATCTAAGCTCTTACAGACCACATAAAATGACGTGATTTTGACACATGTTGTATAGCATATATGGAATAAGGGTAGGAGGCATTTACAGGTAGTCCCCGAGTTATGAACAGGATAGGGACTGTAGGTTTGTCCTTAAGTTGAATTTGTATGTAAGTCAGAACAGGTATATTTATTAAATGTAACTCCAGCACAAAAGTTTTGTTTTAGTTTTAGATAGTGCAGGGAAGGGTTTTTACATTTATTTTGCTGTCTGTGCCCCTATTAAAAAAATTTCACCTCAGTTTCACTTTATGTGCTGCTGTGGCATGCTGGAACTTGTCGTTCTACAGCTACTATCTGCTGTGGACCATGGAACTACAAGTGCCAGCATGCCCCATAAGTCTCTGTTTGTAACTAGGGGACAGATGTAAGTCTGGGGCTGCCTATAATGTCATAGAAGGTCCACTGTCTATGACAGCTATGGCTCCAATTGTACAGTAAACTTACCAAGATCTGCATCGAACCCTAAAGTGTAATATGCATTGAAGCCTATCACGGTGCTGATTCCATCCCCAAAACCTTCATACTTTGAAAAGTTTTAGTTAAAAAATTTCTATAATCAGAGTTTATAATGATGAAGTGTGAAACTTGTCAGGACTCACCGGCGACGTGAATGATACCATGGCGGGCAATGTCGTAATATGGGTGACTTATACTGACGTCATTAGCTTCCCAGGTCGGAGAATCCACTGTGTCTCTGCTCAGCTCTTCCTGTTCCTCCTCATCTTTCTGAAGTTCTACAAAAATATTAAAAAATTAGAGATAAAATAAGATCATGATCCAACCTATGAAGAATATGAAACCATGGAAAGGAAGTCTGGTAAAGTCAATGGCAGTTTGTCAATACAAGACAATGGGCTGGCATTGCAGATGTCGGACTCCTAAGCTCAGCTAAATAGTATGGCATCTGATTTGGTTATAGTCATCTCCCATTTTCTCCAATACTGCATAGAGTCAACCTTCTCCTAATCAACCAAACCCACCAATATAGGGTATATCAATTAGGCTTACAAAAGACAGATTTTTTGCAGTCTGGGATTTGACAGCTCCTGAAAAGGATCTATTCCCAGTCCAAAGCTGGTTGTACAGAGGGTGATGGTGCCTGCAATACACATGTAAAAGCACTTGTAGGTTTCCATTACTCCCATTAATATCTCTAGGCGACATTGTTTCTCCTTGTGGAGACCAGCAGGTTAAGCAATGCTCCCTGGGAAAAATGACATGTAAACTAGCTCTTCTTCAAAAGAACTTACATGGTATTTAGCTTCATAAGATGGCAATAGAGACAACTAAAGAAAATTTTCAAATGCCAATGATACAATTCTTGCTGCTTGCAGTACCGGCTAGGTGGCGCTGAAGATGAATAGATTTCTACAGATAATTTTCTGCTCACTGGGAGCTGTGTAAATCTGTAGCCACTGTAAGTAACAGTATAACAATGTCAGGGCACGGCAGAGGTTGACGTGAACTTTTTTCACTACCCTATGTTGTTATATACATTTATCATACTGCATTGAATTTTCACTGGGAGCCAATGACTTACCAATCTCTGCTAACTGTTCAAAATCTATAGATTGTAGATTTTCCATGTCTAAAATATTGGCTGTGATGGACTTTGTTTTTTTACCTTATCCTGAAAAAGAAAAGACCAAGATTTTAAGTTTTAACAACTTACACAGTAATAAACAAGCACCATCTACATCTATAGGCTGTATCTAGTATGGCAGCTGAGACCTTACACACACATCCGTACCAAACAAATTCCTTCTTGTTGTGTTGTGGGTGGAGACAGGGTCTCCTATTCTAATTAATGTGGGGCCCAGCTAGGCACGCTTTGCATTCTGCCCTATAATGTTTAGGTAATGCTGTAAACTATGTAATTTGTACATGTGGGCCAAATCATAATATTTTGTAGGCAAAAAAATACTACAATATGTCCTCTTAATAATGTTATGCTGTGCAAATAATGATCAAAAAATAAAAGCTGAAATAAAAACTTCAATGTGCTTTTAAAAAATTCCTGACCTGTGTCCATATAGTAATGACACACTATGTCCAAAAATAATACTAACCGGTACCCATACAGTACTTATACCTCCTACCCAAATAGTGGGACACATGTTACTGGGATTGTTCGGGTGTCCCTAAGTTTAGAAGAATGTGTATTGAGCACTGCAGCAACATTTTTATAAAATAATTTACAAAGTAATATACAATTTGGGAGCCAGATTAATTTTTTTTTGGGGCCCAGCAATTAGATGTGTATGAGCCATTTGAAATAGCATGTAAATACAGCACTAGACCCAAGCTTATTGCTTAGATATGGTAATAAAGCTAAGATTAATGACTAGACTCTTCACCAGAACAAAGCTTACAAAAAAGATACAGTAACAAAAGCAAGCTTCCCGGTTATGTATACATGGTTAGAGAACCAATCTTACTGCATAGATAAAGTACCAGACCCAAGCTTAATAACTAGACAGGACATCAGAACCAGATACAGTAACAAAATCAAGCTTCCTAAATACAAATAACAAAACCAATCTTAATGCATAGCTAAAGAAGCAGACCCAAGCTAATGATAAGATATGGCAGCAGAAACAAGCTAACAGAATAGATACAGTAACAGAAATAAGCTTGTTGATTATGTTTGGTAACAGGAATAAGGTACTTCATAAATAAAGTAGCAAATCTAAGCTTATTGTTTGGACATGGTAATAAACCCAAATTGAATGCTAGACACAACACCAGAACCAATATTAGAGAATAGATTCAGTAGCAGAACCAAGCTTCTCAATTAGCTATGGTAACAGAATCAAGGTTATTGAATAAGTACATTTGCAGACCCAAACTTTTCTGATGAGATATAGCATCAGAAACAAGCTTACAGCATAGACACAGTAACAGTACCAAGCTTTCTGATTAGATGTGGTAACAGAATCAAGCTTTTTGCATAAATAAAGTAGTAGACCCAAGTTTACTGACTAAATGTAGCACCAGAAACAACCTCACAGCATAAATACAGTAACAGAATCAAGCTTACTGTTTAGATAAGTTAACAGAACCAAGTTTACTGATTAAAGATGGTATAAAGGTTATTGCATAAATAAAGTAGCAGACCCTAACTTGCTAGCTAGACATGGCACTGGAACCAACCTAAAAGCATACAGGAAATAACAGAACCAAGCTTACTAATTGTAATTAACCTTACTGCAGATTACGTAAGGCTATGGTCAAAGTTGCAGTGTAGTTTCACTTATATCCAATATAATGGGTTTTGTTGTGCTGTCCAGCATTTTGATGGCAATTAAAATGAGGGCGCTGATGAGCAAGTCCAAAAGGCTAAAAAGCCCCCTAAAGGTCCAGAAGTAAAAAAATAAAAAAAACTTAAAGGGGTTCTCCGGGACCGAGGTTCTCTCTTTCTATTTGTTATAGAGCTCACAACGTAAAAGGGGTTTTCTCACTATAAAGATTAGCTTTCAACATAAGGGGACTCCTAAATGAAGACATTTTCTAAATACATTGGTCAATAGATTTTACTTTAGTCATGAGATACAGGCAGTTTAGTAAGTCTCTTAGTGCACGGGGATTTCTATGGTAACCCGCACACCAGAGAAAGACGTCTGCCATCTGATTAGCTGAGAGCAGGAGTGACATCACCCCATGGAAGGACTGAAGGGACTGAACAGTGAGTAAACTAATGAGATTTAGCAAGATAACTTGCAGTAAACAATAGGTACAAGTGCTGAGAGCACTGAGAAGCATGGAGTTATCTGTAATTGTGTTTGAAATTACAATCTCCTGAGCAACGAATACAGGCTGATGCCTAAAATGCGTCTGCCAGAGAACGCATAGTGCTGAAATGACTGCTGTATTTTAATGAATACTTAAATAAAGTTTTATTCAAAAGAATTTTGGACGTCATGGTGCTGGAATAAAATCTATACATTCCAATCTCCTGAAGATTTGAAGTTAATATATGCTCCTCACTGCTGGAGACCCACCAACAGCTTGAGGAGACAGAGGGTGTGCAAAACTGCCTGTCAGCCAATGAATCAATGTGCTGAGAAAAGCCCTTTAATTATATTGAACTTTGTCATTGATACTCATTAAAATTATGAATCTGTACTGCTTTACAAAACCAGGCAGAGCCCTTTACTCCCCTCCTTCCTACAAACCATGTGACGTCCATTGATCACATGGTTTCAATGGACGTTTTTCATCCCTCAGTGGTTGTGCTTTGAAGAAAGGCTCAGCTCAGAAATGCTCCTCTGTATTGGGCATGACCTGAGCAGAGAAAAATCTGCCATCTCTAGTGACTCAACATTCACTATGTAAACAGAGGTGCTGACAGGAATGTAATCATTCAAGTACAGAGTGTGGAGAAATACAGTGATAACTATGTGTACATAGTGACTCATCACTGCCCCCAGTACCTTCATTATTGTGCACTAATAGGAGATGACTTTTTGATAGATTTGCTAAATGGACCTCTGAAATTATCCAGCAGCGGTCAGAAAAAAGTCTGTCGACTGCTCTTTATATATTGGTGGTGCCAGGATAAAGCATCATAAGACACTGTCCTAACATCACTGGGTGCAGAGAGGATGACACAACCAGTTAGTGGAGCAGAGATGCAAGGGAATGAGGTGCACATGACTGAGAATGAGGATGTAATGGTGTACAGGGCAGGGCTGGACAGTGCTATGAGGATTAGGGGCGGGTTCAGGGAGGCTACAGATTGTAACTGCAATGGATTCTGGGACTGTAGGAAAGGGATGCTAGAGAACTAATGACCCTCCCACAAGCAGGAGGCTTTACTGATCTTATTATAGATGAATAACGAGGCAAAAGAAGATAAAAGAAACACATGAAGGTAGTAGAATACAGTATCTTTAATTATCCATATAAATGCTGTTTATAGTGTTCTATTAAATCATTAAAGGGTCGGGGTTGTCTCTCTACAAGGATTGTGCTTTTTATATTAAAGATCTTCTGAAAACAAGTCACTTTGCAATATATGTCCATTAACAGTGTCCTACCTATTTCTAGATATCCCCTCTTGTATGGGCTGCATCAGCTCCTCAGGTCGCTATAGCTACAGGCCTGTTCAATCTCTCACAATAGGCTGTCACCGCTGGTCGCTATAGCTGCAGACCTGGTGTCCTCAGCAGCTCATCACTGCAGGTAATTAGAAGCCAGTAAAGCCAGTAAACATGCTATGAATACAAAAATGAAACCGATAAAACAGGACTGAGGCAAGATGAATCGATGTAGGGAGACAACCCCTTAAAACTCCCAGATAACCCCTTTAAAATATGGCTAATGTTGATGTAGTATTAAAAAAAAGTTCCCTCAAAAAGCAAGGATGGAAACCAAAAAAAAAAGCTGCATTCGGAAGGCTGAAATAGACTTTGTCCTTAAGGGGTTAATTTGAAATACATTGTATATTGCTGGTAGTTTAAAGAGACACTACACAAAGTCAGCAGCTTATAATAGTGCAGAAGCATTTATAAGATAAGCTGCTAATATCAGCACCATCAATGTATGTAAATGTAGCAGGAAGTTTTCAGTACAAAATAAGAAAACATGCCTGCTTTCAAAAACAGTGCCACATTTGTTCACAGGTTGCCTGTGGTACTGCATCCTATTCACTTCAAAGAAGCCAAGGTATGATACCATGGACAGGTATGGTACTGTTTTTGAAAGAACACAGCCATGTTTTTAACCCCTTTAAAAGACCATCCAAAGCAGGTTTTGTATTTTCCCCTTAATTCATTAGAAATTATTTTTCGGTGCACTGTAGTATCATTAACTTTGCTTATCTGCAGCCGAATACAGGATTTCTGGCTGATTCAAAAGTCTCTGTTAGGTCACATGATCTGCTCTCTGATTACTTGATACACACTGTGCTCTTCATGCTGACAGGAAGTCTGTCTCTCTATGAATTCCTATAACATTGACTTTGAACCTCCCATAGGAATGCATCACTTCTGGGTCACACACCCATGCTTAGTGTTTCCACACCTGAAAGTGCAGGTTACATGAGCCATGGGCAGCAGTGAGAAATCCTGTATTCAGCTGCAGGCAAGCACAATTACTGTGTACCAAGAAGCAATTTCTAACGAACTAAAGGAAAAAAATGTGCACGTGATGATTCATTCTGTGTGAGCCGAGGGAAGGGAGAGGTTCTCAGCTGTCATTGGAATCATTGGAAGTGAAAAGTTAAGTGTAACTCGATAGTGTATATCTACATTTCTTGCTCTCTTTACATACTTTATAACTAGAATGGGCATTTGACATTCAGGACTCTGGGAAAGATGGGTGATTTTTTTTCTCTGTCTCTCACACACTGTGCTATATTCTGCAGATTATTACACCTCTGGCCTCTGCAGAATAAAACTATACGCTTTATCTGTTTGTGTTTGCATGGGACTGCACATCCGTCTCACAAGTGGTTTACGTGGGACCTCGCATCAGTCTCACAAAAGTTTTTTCTACTGCACATGAGATTTAACTAGGTCTGCTGATTTAAGACTGCACATCTTACATGGGACTGTTGTGTTGTCTTTCTGTTTTACGTGGGACTGCACATGAGATTTACATGCGTCCGCCGATGCAAGATTGCACATCTTACATGGCACTGCTGTGTTTTTGCTTTGTTTTAAGTGGGACTGCACATGATATTTATGTGGGTCCGCCGATGCAAAACTGCACATCTTACATGGAACTGCTGTGCTTTCTTTCTGTTTTACGTGGGACTGCACATGAGATTTACGTGCGTCCGCCGATGCAAGACTGCACATCTTACATGGCACTGCTGTGTTTTCTCTTTCCGTGTTACGTGGGACTGCACATGCGATTTATGTGGGTCTGCTGATGCTAGACTGCACATATTACATGGGACTGCTGTGTTTTTGCTTTCTAGTTTAAGTGGGACTGCACATGAGATTTAAGTGCGTCCGCCGATGCAAGACTGCACATCTTACATGGGACTACTGTGTTTTCTCTGTTTTACATGGGACTACAATAGGCATTTGACATTCATGACTGTCGGAAAGATGGGCGATATATATTTTTTATATTGTCCGTGCACGCTTGTATATACATCCCATGAATGTTCCCGTCCGCGACACCTGTCATCATACTCTCAAGCCTGCGCATGTCGGACATACCGCTCAGCCAACAGCCAGTAATACATTACCTGGGCATAACCCGACCCGGGCTCAAGCACGGTTGTTAAGCACAAATGAAGCAGCCCGTTCTCATAAACCACAGAACTTTGCTAGTGGTAACCAAGGACGGACATGCTTAGATTTTTGTTCTCCTCATTTTAAACTATGATCTTCTTTAAAGGGGTTTTGCCACGAAGTAAAATTGATGTGGGAAGTTTGAAAATTAAATAATAAACATTTTCACGATTCATCATTATTAAAAATTCTGCACCATTTTTGTTTTAGCTGCTCCTTTATTCATTCATTGTTTACAGCTCGTCTCCAGGGGATACGACCAGAGCTGAGAGCTCCTCAGTCCTGGTCGCACATGCTCAGACATCACCTCTCCTCTCAAGCAGCTACTGAGTGTTCAAACCCCACGTGCTGTCATTCTACTAGTTAGTAATAAGTCAAACAGTGCAAATAAAAAAAAGAAACCTCATTGAGGTCTGTGCATTGATAAAAAAATCCACAGGTTAAGTTCCTGCAGGGATTTGAACCAAGGACCCTTATGCTGTAAAGCAAAAATGTTACCTCTGAGCTACATTGTAGCTACTCACAGCACTACTAAACAGACCTTTCTTTCACTAAAGAGAGGAAAGGCCTGGTGATGTCATCCTGCTGGGTCACATGATATGCAATTCAAACAAATCACACACGCCCCGTTCTGAGCACACAGAGCTGAAGAGCTGGATGCAGGAGGTATGAAATGAGATCGTGGCAAAACCCCTTTAAGATAAATTTAACACTGTCATTTCAGTGCCAACTCAGACTCTCACAAACCGGAGTGAAGAGTCACAGTATCGGGGCCGAGCAGCGGCGCCAGCTTTATTCGCCACTTATCGCCACTGTTTACATTGTCTGCAAATAATGATCCAAAAATTATGCGAAAACACCAAGCGGCTAATCTATTTTGTGTTTAACTTGCAGTCGGTACAAAGCATTAATGAGTGGTTGGATTGTGCGCTACTAAATTAACACTCAAATAGAAAATTCAGGCTCCAGGGATTAAACGCTTTGAACCTTACACCAGCCGAGAGATTTTGTTAGAGGCGGCTGGAGTTTTAATTAAATTAACCTGACATGTTCCTGGACAAAGGCCTCTTGTATTGCCTCCATAGCGTCTAATTATAGTATAATACTCGCCAGGGATTTATCAGGGTGTAATACGTTCTATTATACAGAGCGGGCAGAAGAATGGATATGGCACAGAGATGAACGGCCCCTAGAGCTTTCCCTCACTGGCATCATAGTCATGTTTTTTCGCGAAAAGACAAAAGCAACAATGCCAAGACGAGATGTGACTGTGCCCCCGTAAGTAGCAGTCATGTCCCAATATGGCGCCCCCCTCCTGATTTGCCAATATCGCTGGCCATAAACAATGCATGATCTCTCTTAGCTGATTCACTAATTTAGGAAGACTACGGTAAAATCCATAAGGCTAGATTATAATCTAATAGACAGAGGAAGAAAAGATGCCTCTAATATTGCGCTTCTTTTCAGCGTTAAAGGGGTTGTATCATTTCATTGAATGGTCTTCAGAATAAGGGGGCAGTGAAAACAAGCAACTTTGCAATTGGATGTCATTAGCATAGCTGTCTTGTTTTCACAGTCTCCCTTTTCTTCGTTTTGTGTAAACTCTGTTCCCCAGTGCCGGTCGGATTCCACCTCCTTGCATTTCATTGGCTGACGGCTCTACTAATTTACATTCTGTCTGGCCCCGGTCGTATTCACGGGAGCGCGCATTCCTGCCTCTCTCACTCAGAATAAGGGGCCGGCAAAATTTCACTCTGCACAGCCAGCAGCTGCACAGCAACACTGCAGCTGCTTCTACAATCAGAAACAGCAGAATTGTTCTCGGTGCCTAATGCTCCTGCGTGTAAACATAGAAGGGAGACAGATCTGTGCTTCTCTGGATAAGTTCATAGAAGACTAGATTCAACTGTAACAAACCTCCAGCTGTGAGAGGAGAAGAGATCAGTGCTCTGAGTTCATAGAAGACTGTCTAGACTGAATGCAGGGCTGTGCTATGTAAACAAGAAGCTCTTACAAAATAAGACTGCATAGGGAGAGGAACGACACAGTGACATGTGGACTCATACAGAGGGAGGGAGAGCACACTGACTCGGGAGCGAGCATGAACAGTGAAGGGGAGGATGATGTCATCCCCCTTCAGTTAAGATACACCCAGCTGGGAGGGGGAGAAACGCCCCTGGATTTCAGAGCTGTGAAACTGAAAGTACAATGAAACACACAAACTGATGAAGCGATAAATCCCCTTTAAGGCAGATTTTAGAGGAAGTAAATCCATGGTGGTCTAGGGCGGTGAAGGGGTTAATGGTGATGTAATGTCTGGTTGTCTTGGACAGTGAAGGAGGTTAACAATTAAATATCTGGGTAGAAGAAGGGTTTATATTAACATTACTGTAGGTCTAGAGTAGTAGAGGGTAGAGTGAGGCCCTGGTGGTCTAGGGTGGTGAACAGATTAATGGTGACATCATGTCTGGTTGTCTTGGAAAGTGAAGGAAGTTAACAATTAAATACCTGATTGCCTAGTGTAGAAGAAGGGTTTATGTTAACATTACTGTAGGTCTAGAGAAGTAGAGGTAAAGTGAGGCCCTGGTGGTCTAAAGTGGTGAGGGGATTAATTGTGATGCCATGTAGGGTTGTCTTGGACAGTGAAGGAGCTTAACAATTAAATACCTGGGTAGAAGAAGGCTTTATATTAGCATAACTGTAGGTCTAAAGTAGTAGATGGTAGAGTGAGGCCCTGCTGGTCTAAGGTGGTGAAGGGATTAGTGGTGACACCATGTAGGGTTGTCTTGGACAGTGAAGGAGGTTAGCAATTAAAGAGAACCTGTCACATAGTTTTTGCCCCCCTGGCTGAGGACAGAACAAGCTAGTGTCAGACCTGCTGTTTCCAGCGCTGTGTCCCTTATACTGTAAGATGCTGCAGTTTTCATGTATTTAATGCTTAAACATGCAGTATTCAGCCAGAAGAGTCATTCGAAGAGTCCTTCAGAGTGTCAGTTTTTTTCAAACCCCGCCCATCTGCGGTTAGCACCACCCATCTCAACTGACAAACCTATTATTTTGAATAGGCAGAAATAGGTGAATAACTGTCAGTGGGCGGAGCTAGCCTTTGGTGGGCGGTGCTAACACCTACTCATGAATAAGATTTGAGGGGTAAATGCTCTAAAACTGCTGCATCTTAAGGAATAAGGGGCACAGTGCTGGGAACAGCAGGTCTGACACTAGTGACAAGTGCTGCCTTCAGCAAGGGGAGCATAACCTATGTGACAGGTTCCTTTTAAATACCTGATTGCCTAGGATAGAAGAAGGGTTTATGTTAACATTACTGTAGATCTAGAGTAGTAGAGGGTAAAGTGAGGCCCTGGTGGTCTAGGGTAGTGAAGGGATTAATGGTGATGCCATGTAGGGTTGTCTTGGGCAGTGAAGGAGGTTAACAATTACTGTAAATACCTGATTGCCTAGTGTAGAAGAAGGGTTTATGTTAACATTACTGTAGGTCTCGAGTAGTAGAGGGTAAAGTGAGGCCCTGGTGGTCTAGGGTAGTGAAGGGATTAATGGTGATGCCATGTAGGGTTGTCTTGGGCAGTGAAGGAGGTTAACAATTACTGTAAATACCTGATTGCCTAGTGTAGAAGAAGGGTTTATGTTAACATTACTGTAGATCTAGAGTAGTAGAGGGTAAAGTGAGGCCCTGGTGGTCTAGGGTAGTGAAGGGATTAATGGTGATGCCATGTAGGGTTGTCTTGGGCAGTGAAGGAGGTTAACAATTACTGTAAATACCTGATTGCCTAGTGTAGAAGAAGGTTTATGTTAACATTACTGTAGGTTTAGAGTAGTAGAGGGTAAAGTGAGGCCCTGGTGGTCTAGGGTAGTGAAGGGATTAATGGTGATGCCATGTAGGGTTGTCTTGGGCAGTGAAGGAGGTTAACAATTACTGTAAATACCTGATTGCCTAGTGTAGAAGAAGGGTTTATGTTAACATTACTGTAGGTCTAGAGTAGTAGAGGGTAAAGTGAGGCCCTGGTGGTCTAGGGTAGTGAAGGGATTAATGGTGATGCCATGTAGGGTTGTCTTGGGCAGTGAAGGATGCTAACAATTAAATACCGCAGTAGAAGAAGGGTTTATGTTGTAGGTCTAGAGTAGTAGAGGGTAAAGTGAGGCTCTGGTGATCTAGGGTGGTGAAGGGATTAATGGTGATGTCATGTCTGGTTGTCTTGAACAGTGAAGGAGGTTAGCAATTAAATCCCTGGGTAGAAGAAGGGTTTATGTTAACATTACTGTAGGTCTAGAGTAGTAGAGGGTAAAGTGAGGCCCTGGTGGTCTAGGGTGGAGAACGGATTAATGGCGACATCAAGTGTAGTTGTTTTGGACAGTGAAGTAGGTTAACAATTAAATACTTGGGAAGAAAAAGGGTTTATGTTAACATGACTGTAGGTCTAGAGTAATAAGTGTAAAATGAGGCCCTGGTGGTCTAGGGTGGTGAAGGAAATAATGGTGATGTCATGTAGGGTTGTCTTGAACAGTGAAGGAGGTTAACAGTTAAATACCTGATTTGTCTTTTGGTTTATGTTACCGTTCCTGGAGGTCTAGAGTAGTAAAGGGGTTAATAATAAAGTGAAGCCCTGCTGGTCTAGAGTGGTGAAGAGATTAAGGGTGACATGACTATTTTGTGGACAGTTAAGAAGATAAATGATTAAATATCTAATTGCATAAGGTAGATAAAGGGTTTATGTCAACATTATTCTAGTACTAGAGTAGAAAAGGGTTTAGTAATATAATAAGCCCCTGGTGGTCTAGGGTGGTGAAGGAAATAATGGTGATGTCATGTAGGGTTGTCTTGAACAGTGAAGGAGGTTAACAGTTAAATACCTGATTTGTCTTTTGGTTTTGGTTCTGGTTTATGTTACCATTCCTGGAGGTCTAGAGTAGTAAAGGGGTTAATAATAAAGTGAAGCCCTGCTGGTCTAGAGTGGTGAAGAGATTAAGGGTGACATGACTCTTTTTTGGACAGTAAAGAAGATAAATGATTAAATATCTAATTGCATAAGGTAGATAAAGGGTTTATGTCAACATCATTCTAGAACTAGAGTAGAAAAGGGTTTAGTAATATAATAAGCCCCTGGTGGTCTAGGATGGTAAACGGATAAGTCAGGATGTTTGACAGTCAGTTTACAAATGGCTTTCAAATCCGAAAACCGTCTATAATCTGACCTAAAATCCTTATACTTTCACCACACAATATTTTTTGGGTATAACTGTGTCAATATAACCATGAACCAGGAGGCTCAGGATGAACAGTGCAATAGCTCCGAATAGGGTAAATCCCAGAATAATTATATCCACAAGACTGTATATAACACAATAGATTCAGATGAAGTCATAGATATTCCGATAGCGTGCAGTCAATTACGGAGGTAATGATACTTTAATATAATGTGTTTAGTTAGTGATTATGGATGGAGTCTGAAGACTGACAATATCGCCGGAGGGCGCAGCTGTTTTGAAATGCACAGGAGTTAAACAGGTTATGACAGGACAACTTATTCCTGTTCTGCCGGGATTTGCACAATTTTCCTATTCTGGCCTTATTAGGAGGTATACAGAGCTGTATTCACTGCCATCGGGCTCAAGGATAGATCGTCTGTGAAATATAGAAATCTATTGTTACTCTTATGTAACCCGAATACACCCATGACAACTTTATCCAAAACATGTACGCATAGCCTACACTGCCCATAGGTGTAAATGAGGGTTAACAGGTTAAGAGTGATCACTGCTTAATGAAAAGTTCTTATCATTCTGAAGGGTCAGTTTCATTGTTTTCAAGACCTCTGGTTGCTGACAGCGAATAGTCACATTCCTGTTTACAACTCGAAGGTGAACACAAAGACTTAAATGGGTTTTCTCGCTACAAAGATCATATCAGTAATGATAGAGACGTAAAAATAAGCACTTTTGCAATTGGTTTGTATTACCTATATCATTTAGTATAGCAGCTATGAGCTAATCTGTGTGTTCTACACCTAAAACTGCAGCCTGAAGGCGGGCCACGCCCCATTCTTGTGATTGGCTGACTGATATTCAGTTCGGCCATGTTGGGACACATCCCCAGTTTGGGACACATCCCCTGTGCTGCGATTGGCTGTCTGCACTCTGTGCCCATGTCTGGCTTGTCCCCGGCACTGCTGCGGCGGTCCCCGTTGCCTCCATCTGCAGATACTCACCTGTCCCATCTCCTGTCTCTGCTGCTGTGCCAACAGTGGTGTCCGCCAGTTACTACTCATCAGTCCGCGATCCTGCTCGAACATATCCTCTGTAGCTGTCTCTGCGTGCACATGTGCACCATAGGGTGTGCGCACAACAGCCTTCTGTTATTTAAAGCATTGAGTGCTATGATAAGAAGATGTTTTCCCCAGCGCACACTACACGCCGGGAAAAAGAAGCGACACAGAGCGCTTTAGAAGTATGTGCTGGCCAGCACGTACTTCTAAAACACCTGACGCATAGCGTCACGCACAGAATGGGCCACTCTGTGCTCTGAGCCAATCTGTGCGTTTATAGCTATTTCTGCAACAAGTAGTTGGGCCACACCCCCTTTTCTGTGATTGGCTGACAGATATTTCATTCAGCCTGTTGGGACATACCCCCTGGATGGGAGACATCCCCACCCACCCCCGTGCTGTGATTGGCTGCCTGCACTCTGTGCTTACTACCCTCTGAGCTATGTAAAATGAAAGTGAAACTAACTGTCTCAGCTTTCTGCGATGGCTGTGTCTGTATAATACAGGCTCTCTGAGCTCCTCTATGCTCCTCTCCCATCTCTATGCGAAGGATTACTTAGTCTCTAGCTGCTAGCTTCACTCTCTCCCCATATAACACAGCCTTATACAGTCTGTTCCTCTTCTACATCCTGCCTAATAACAGAGAGGGGAACAGAGTGCATTCCTCACATTTGCTTCATCATTTAAGGCTGTATATATAACTGTTTACACCATTGCGGGTTTTCTGGTTACAAGGAGCTTGTGGAGGGAGGTGACAGCTCTGCAGGCCTGAGAAGTGACCACTGCAGGAGGTCTGCAGAGCTGTGATATCCTCTCTCTCTCACTGCTCACACAGAATGATTATGTCACCAGTCTTCAGTGAGGAGAGACACGCCTGCTGGGAGGAGAGACACGCCTACTGGGAGGATAGACCCGCCTACTGTGAGGAGAGACCCCTGCCTACTGAGACCCGCCCCTGGTTTTGAAGCTGTAAGAGAGATCAAGCAGCTCAAGTCTGCTAAAACATGTGATGAGAAACCCCTTTAAGGCCCAAATTTCTGGACTGGAACTGCACCAAAATTTGGGTAAATTCTTTTTTTTTCAACTGTAGATTTTTATTGAAAATTTCACAAATAAGAAGCCGTTACAACAATGGCGTCCATAAATCTAATGGAATAGTATGAACATTGTGTAACGTTACAGAGGTAGATCCGAATTACAGAATTTGTGTAAATTCTGTCCCTAAACCACATAATTATTTTCAGTGGGATTCTGTGCCATAATTTATTCTACAGCAATTTTTCCAATTCTTAAATTTGTAACTCTGCATGCAGGAAAAAGTCATATATCAGTCATTGACACAGCTTCTGCAGTGCATTGAATGAGATCATCCACATCTAAAACCAAGGCAAAACCAGCAGAAATCCAGGGATAAGCATTGAATTTCTGCCGTGAAAAAATCCTTTTAGGAGATGTTCAAACAGAGCAGATCCACTACGGATTATCTGCAGAAACTCTGCAGTATTTTTGCTGTAAACTTGCACTAAAAAAATCAAAAAAAGATTTTACTGCAGATCTTTTCTCTAGATTTTAGTGCATTTTGCTTTAATTTATTACAGTCAACGAAAAAAAATAATTTTGCTAAAATCCATACTAAAATCCACTGAACATTTGCACTCAAGTACCCACACCTATTTCACTGCAAATTAATTGATGATTTTGCTGCAGATTTTGCCACATTTTCTTCTACATTGAGTTTAACAAGTGAAAGAAAAATTCCACAGGGTTTATCTACAGATTTTAGTGCAGATCTTGCCTTCTGCAGTCAATGTACTGTAGAATAATCCATGGTAAAATCCTCACTAAAATCTAGAATTAATCTGCAGCAAAATTGGTGAAGATTTTTGGTGCAGATTTAAAGCAAAATTACTGCAGATAAGCCACATGTTTATCTGCAGGTTTTAGTGCAGATTTTGCCTTCTGTTATTGCGGTCAATGTACTGTAGAATAATCCTCGGTAAAATCCGCACTGAAATCAATATTTAATCTGTAAGAAAATTGGTGAAGATTTTTAGTGAAAATTTTAAGCAAAAGTACTGCAGATAATCCGCAGGTTTCTCTACAGGTTTTAGTGCAGATTTTGCCTTCTGATATTGCGGTCAATGTAATGTAGAATAATCCTTGGTAAAATCTGCACTAATATCTATATTTAATCTGTAATAAAATTGGTGAAGAGTTTTGGTGCAGAGTTATAGCAAAATTTCTGCAGAGTTTATTCTGCTGATTTTTTTCAGAAAATTTCCAGCAGATCTGCTCTTTGTGAAGATACCATTGGGGTGAATGCAAATAGGATGGATGTGCTGTGGATCTTCCAGTCAGGTTTATGCACAGTACCGGCCATGTGGATGCCATTTTACATATCTCATGCCCAAATTGTCTATGCAGAAATTGACCTGGGGTGCAGACTGTCTTATGTTCGCAGCATGCCAATTTGTATTCTGCATTTTACACCATTGACTTCAATGGGATAAAAATCTGGACCAAAGTCGAGTATTGAGATTAAAAACTCCCTTTTTCTACGAAAATTTTGCAGCGCTCTGCACCACGTGAACATACCCTGGGGCTGAATGCACACGAGATGGATTTGCTGCAGATTTTGCTGTGGATTTTGGTGTTGATTTTATTGCTGATCTTTCTGCATTGACTTCAATGGGAAAAGGCGAAATCTCCTCTAAAGTCTGCAGCTAAACTTTCACGTGGAAAAGTGAAAGTGACTGGTTAGCGCGTACTTTTAACAGCAAGTATATAACAGCATGCACAGTTTTGCGCCGCTATACGCCATGTGAACATACCCTGAGGGTGAATGCACATACCACAGATTTGCGCAAAATTTTTCACAGCAAACCCAAAAGGGAAAATCGTATTCAAAAATCTGCAACAGATCATGTGGATTTTTTGTGTGGATTTTACCCCATTCAGTTTAATGTGGTAAAATCCGCAATCAATCTGCAAAAACAATTGACATGCTGTGAATGTAAAAATATGTGCTACACCGTTGCATGTAAAATCCTATCGACATGACCGATACTGTAATACTATAATCCACTGTGGAATTCCTGTGTGCAAAATCCGCAACAAACCATCCTGTGTGCATTCACCCCAATACTCCCCACTAGAGATGACAAGCAGTAAAATATTATAGTTCGATTAGAACCCCAACTTTTGTGTGTTCAGTTCGAGGTTCTATTCAAATAAAACCCCCATTAAGTCAATGGAGAAGATTTCGGGGAAATTTTTATCCTATACGGTGAGGAGAAGCGGAAATTACACCCATAACGCAGAGGCGTCGCTAGGCAGATATCCAGGCTCGTGCCCCAATGAAATCCTGCTCCCCCGATCCCTCACTGCTCACCCGGCCCACCCTCACTCAGTGAAGTGCCCCGCATTTTTGGACCCATTTTACCAACGATGGGGCACTACTGTTCTCAGAGGCTCGCCCCCCCTGTATGCTGCGCTCCACGGCATCGGGGGGCGGGGGAGAGCAGTGGGTAACACCTTTGGCTTCAGGTGCAGGTCTGGTGTAGAGCTGGGGAGGAAAAAGGGTGCGAAACCCTCGGTGCTCTCTACTCCCCTCCCTCACCCCCCTCCGCCCACCTCCTCCTGCCCCAAGGGGGAGCTAAAACCCTGCAAGCTCCCGAGGTTTTTACAGAAGGCTTGGGGTTATTTCAATGATTGTAAAATGCTGTACATGCTAGGGGCCAGATAACAAGTGAAAATTGATGTCAGCTCTGTGCTGACCCAAAAAGCTAACACACAGTCATTAATACAGCAGATTTATAATCTGACCCATAGAATGTTAATAAAGTGTGATCCACAGAGCTGACAGTCTAAAATTATAATGATCACTCTGGGGGTCAGCAAATTATTATATTTCTTTGACACCCTTCTGCATATTAATATAATAATACACACACACATAATATAATGGTGTAGTAAGGGTGTACAAAGAAAATACAATTATTTGCGACCCACAAGTGATATTATAATAGATTTCATCTCTGTATCAATACGAACAGTGTACTGATTTTGTGCTCCAGATTTAAATTTTTAAAAATTTTTTTTAAAAAATTTTTTAAAATTAATAAATTTTAAAAAAGTTTAAATCAAAAACCCCTTTATTGCATTTTTACAAATAAAAAAAAAAAAGGTTCACTTGGATCGCTCGTGTCAAAAATAAAGCTAATAAAATAAAATATCACTTATCCCCCCCGGGTAAACATTTGGGAAAAAAAAATTTTTTTTTGTTTTTTGGGCCTTCGTATGAAAACTGCAGTAAGATGGTCGCTAAAAAGAAACCAACCAGAGCTTTGGGAAACCAACCCCCAAGTAACCAATCAAGCCCACAGCCCCCAATCAGAGCCCATAGCAACCAATCAACCCCTAAAACCAACAGGCCCATCAACAACAGACCCCCATAGCAACCAACAGAGCCCCAGCCCCCAAATCAGAGCCCACCCCCAAATCAGAGCCACAGCCACCAAACCCACAGCCACCAATCAACCCCAAAAAAGGGCCCCCCAATTTGGCCCATAGCCCCCAATCAGAGCCCATAGCCCCCCAATCGACCCCCTAGCAATCAATCAGACCCCTAGCTCATACCCCATGCAACCAAAACAGGCTCAACAACCAAGCCCAATAAAAACCAGGTTCCCCCCTTTTCTTACTGCTGGGAAAAAAAAAAAACTGAGCTCTGAAGTTGCTATGGGCCGTTTGGTGGCTGGGCTTGTTTTGGTTCAGGGGGCCCGATTGGGCTATGGGCCCTAAAGGTTTGCAGGGGCTCCGATGGTGCTAGGGCTCCGATTGGGTTTGCTATGGGCTCCTTTTGGTGGCTAGGGGCCGGGGTTGGTTAATTGGGCTGGGGTTGGTTTGTATGGGGGGGTTGGTTGTAGGGGCTATATACTACCCCCGTATTGGGAAATATAAATACAAAAAGGGGGAAATTATCTGTCTCCATGAGGGGGCCATATACCTCCCTACCAGGGACCATTCCCTAGACAAACTAAGTACCTTATACCTCCAACAGAGGACTACATACCTACCAAAAGGATCCTATATACCTCCCTTTGGGGGGGTTATACACCTCAGTATCTAATGGGCACCTATTGGAACAATGACCCCCCTCCCCCAAGCAGGGACCCGGCTCTCCTTCCAGGGAAAACAATTTCTGGGGGATGGGGTATCAGCATTTTTTTCTGTTAAGCCCCATTTGTTGTGAAGGACATACTAGACACCCCAACCCCCTGGTATAAGTATCGGTGCAAGAAGTCATATGGCGGCCCCGGGAGTATCATTGGGCACCCGGCAGTGGGTTTTGGGGCCACTGTCTGGTGGTTTTTTTGATCCCCATGTAGAAAATTTATTGGGCCTTGGTATTGTTGAGTTTTTTTTACAACAATCTATGTATGGTATATTTGTTCCATGTATAGGTTTTTTTGTTTTTGGGGAACTGTAGACTGATTTGTAAGGAAATTATGTTATCAACTTTGATCGGTGCTATTGAAAAATAATTTTCGGGCGACCCCCATTACAATGATGCGAGGTTATGGCAGGATCTATTTTGGGAAATTGTGTAAAATTATTAAAAGGAAAATACTTTTTTTTTATTTTAAAAACATGCTGCGTTCCAATGTGGCGTAAAAAAATGGTTGACCCCCCCCTTCCGGGGGGGGGGGGGGGGGGGGGGGGGGGGATAGCAAAACGCCCCTGAAACCCGAAATGGTCCTGGGAAAAACTTAGTGAAGAAAATATGGCTTAAGGGTGACAGAAAAAAATAAGGCCAAATACTTCATTCCCTTTTAATGGCTAATAAAAGATGAGGACCGCTTTTTCAAAACAGGGGGGTGCTTTTGGAGGTGCAGGGTACAGCTGCTACGGGGGCCCCGCATATGAGGGGCCAAAAACCCCCCGACACATGGAGATTTGGGAGTGTGTTTACAATTACTGAACCCCCAAAACTGCAAAAAAAGAAAATTTTGGCACTGATATGATTAAGCAAACCAACCCTGAAAATATTTAAAACCTGTTTTGAGAATTAGGGATTATGTGTCCGCAAATGTACCAAATAACACTTCTGGGGGTGGGAAAGATGCAGCCCCAATACCAAATCCCCAACGATTGCTCTTAGGGGGAGGAAAATGCTACTAACAAAGCTTGTACAGTAAAGGAGTGAGCTGAAAAAGGAGTTTCCCGCAATGCAGTGAAATTTAAACATGGTCATGATTTTTTGGCCCCACACACTTTGGACACTTCTGTTGCTTGCACTGATTGGATGGCCCAAAATCAGAAAGGGGATTTGGATGGTGCCCAAAAATGCAGAAAGCCCCTGAAATGAAAATGAAAAGGCACGCGAAATAGAAACTTTACTCGAACGAACATAAATGTTTGTTTTGGTTCAAGTGCTAAAAATCCAAGAGATTCTACTAGAACTTAGCTTTTCTAGAACAGTTCGTTCAACACTACTCCCCACAGCTGTCCAGGTTACTACTTGTTTGACTTGTATGGCCTCGTTCACACGGCTGATTTGGGGACGGATTTCAGCCGATGCGGCTGTTCTGTGCCCAATACGGCTGAAAACCGTCCCAGACATTAGGGCCCTGTTCACACGGGTTATTCCCGACGGGTTTTGAGCCTATTGGCTCACAAATCCACCGGAATAAGCGCGGGCGGGGGGGGGGACCGGGGGGGGCCCGCTCCCCGGCCCATAGACAATACATGTTTATGGGGCGAACCCCCGTAAAAAAATGTTATGTCCTTTTCCCCCCGGCGGTCCCCTGTTTTCCCAGAGGCATGGATTACCTAATGACAGGGCGGGTTGCGCCGACTGCAGCGCAAAACCGGCGGGGGGGAAAGGCGCCAATTTCCTGCCCAAAAAAACCCCCAACGGGGCCTTTCAGTACCCCAAATTCTCATAAGAAATAGGATTCCGTCTCCCCCCCCCGCTTGGCTTGACATACCAAAGTGAAAGTGACATGACATTATCCATACATGCCAACTCTCCCGTTTTTGGCGGGGGGGTCCCCCTATTTGGGGTCCCCTCCCGCCCGCCCGGGGGGGTTGGCATTCTCCCGCCGCCTGCAGGCGGCGGGGTCCTTTAAATTACGCGGCGCAAGAGTAGCGCTGGTGCGCTACTCTTGCGCCGCGGGACCGCTCCTACAGGCGGGTGCAGCGGCCGCAGCGGCCGCTCACCCGCCGCGGTCTCACTGTGCGGGGAGGAGGCAGGAGGGATCGCTCCCCCTCCCTCCTCTCCCCGTATGTACGGCGCCGGTGTGTGCGCCGTACATACAGGTTCAACGGCGCAGGGGGAAGTGAGCGCGGCTGCAGGGGAGTGACGCGCGGATGCTCTCACTTCCCCTGCCCCCGCTGAAGAGATCGGTCGGGAGCGGCCACGCTGCAGGAGCCTGGTAAGGTAAGTGGATTTTATTATTTAATTTTTATTAGCTTTAGGGGCTCTACCTGGCTAACAGAGAGGGCAACCCAAACCCGGCAAAAGAGGGGGCACTACCTGGCAACAGAGGGGGCACTACCTGGCAATAGAGGGGCACTACCTGGCAACAGAGGGGGCACTACCTGGCAACAGAGGGGACATTCTACCTGGCAAAAAAAGGGGCACTACTGGGTACAGAGGGGGCACTACCTGGCAACAAAGGGGGCACTACCTGGCTAAAAATTTGGGGGCATACCTGCAAAAGAGGGGGCATACCTGGAACGAGGGGACATACCTGGTAACAGAGGGGGGCAATTCCTGGAAAACAGTGGGGGCACTCCCGGGAAAAACAGAGGGGGGCACTCCCTGGAAAAACAGATGGGGGCACTCCCGGGAAAACAGATGGGGCACTCCCTGGAAAAACGATGGGGCACTACCTGGCAAAAGAGGGGGGCCTACCTGGCTGAAATGGGGGCACCTACCTAGCTGACAATGGGGGCCCTCCCGGGGCAAACAAGGGGGGGCCCCTACTGGTAACAAAGGGGGGGCATCACCTGGCTAGGGGGGCATATTGGTCAAGGGGGCATTCCCGGGCCTGTAAGGGGCCTCCCGGGTTATGGGGGGCTCTCCCGGCTTAAAAGGGGCATTCCTGCTTTTTCCAAACGTTATGCGTTGGGTGGAGTGGGTGTGGCTTTTTTGAAGGGGCGGGCATACCAACAGATGGGGGTGGGCCAGCAAATTTTTGCCGCCGCGCTACCGGGGGCCCACAGTTCTCTGCTTTTTCATTTTCGAAAGTTGGCAACTATGACTTATCCCCCAGGGTACGCCGTGGAATGGATGTCATGGGGGGCGGCGAGCAGCCGGCCCCCCCCTTGCCCCCCCTGCACGGACCGGGGTAAATTTCGGGGAAATCGTCCCCCCAATTACGCCCCGGCAAAAAAAGCGGTAAATTCGCCACCCAATCAAGATAATTATATTGGGAAAAAATTGGACCAAACATTCAATGGGAAACTTGTGGGGGGAGTATGAACTTTGGGGCCCTTTCAGCCCTTCAAATCGATTTTTCTTTGTGTGAAAGGGGCCCCAATTAAAAATTTTCTAAATCCGGCGTGTGGTTTGCCTTGTATAGCAGATTTTTGGTGCATTTTTGGCGCATAATTGCCGCATTTTTAAAGTTCATTTGGGGGAGATGACCAAATTTTTTTGTCAAACAGTTCTATGTTTAAAAAGGTTTTGGCTCAAAGCAGGGGGGAAATTTGGGCAGCCCCCTTATACTTGACCCCCCGTTTTTGAACAGGTTCAACGGATTCCAGACTTCTCCCGTGTTAACCCCCCACCTGGGAAATCACTGCCCAACACACAAATTCCCCCCTTTCACCAGCTTCAAAGCAAATGAAAACCCCCTTTTTTCAGGCTTTGCCTTTAAACCTTTTCTAAAACTTTTCACTATTCTCCCCAAACATTTTGCCCCCCCATTGTCTTTCCCCCCCCCCTTGTAGTTTAAATCTCGCGGGTGGTCCTCTCTCCCCTGTCTGCCCCAATTGTCTTTTTCCTTATCAGTACTCATTTGCTTATGTAATGTTGTAACCCCCCCGATGTACAGCACCTGAATCAAGGGGGCTTTAAAAAAATAAATATAAAAAACAACGGAAAAAAAAATGGTTTATCATGCTGGCAAACAGTGATCCTGATCATAGCTGGCTGACACAGATGCAGGGCTTGTTACCAATACACTGTGTGCACCTGGGAAGGATGGACACCATGAGGATGGGTTTCAGCTTCTAGATTTAATCGGAATTGTTTCCATTCAGTGACAGCGCTCAGAGATCTTGAAAAGTGTAAGATAGAATTTGGCAAAGTTGCAGAATTCAGTTTACAGTGATTGAACTTCACTGGAAAAACCCAGCATCACATTTCCGGGCTTATCAGAAGTTTCTGTCCCCAGGATATTATCAGGATATTCCTATAGGTTACAGGGTCACAGTCGGAGGCGTAACTTGAAGCTCCGGGGCCCTAGTGCAAAAAGTGAAATGGGCCCCCGAGCTACCATGTGTCACTTACTGGTACCTCCTTATGGGGCTGGAGGGCTTTTGGGCCCCCTCATGCTGCAGGGCCCGGTAGTGACTGCTACCTCTGCACCCCCTATAGCTACGCCCCTGGTCACAACCTCATCCAAAATCTGTCACTCAGTGTCTGAGGTCACGTCAGGGTCTAAATGCTCCTCAACTCTGCGGTATATCGTGTTCTTCAGATGTAGCAGAGCGGAGTTTGGCATGACTAGCACTCTGCTATGCTCATTTTGTATCAACATTTTGTACAGACCTCATACTACTTAGAGCTGAGGGTCTGTTACAACTGTGCCCGCCCTCTGTGAGCTATGCCCATCAACAACCCAAATCTCTCTTCTGTCCGAAAATTTTTCCACAGTCTGTCAGTGCAGGTAAATTGCATTAGGTTGCGTTTACACGGCAAAGGCCAAATACCGGTCGCACCCACATGTTCATGTTCTGCCCAAAAAACGTGCGGAAGAATGAACACGTTCTAAGTTTTTCATTATGTCATCGGTGTAAAGGAGCATCCAGTGGAAAATCCGCGCAGTAGGGACTGCTGCACGGGTTTTCTATTAAAGTCTATGGGAGAGTGTTGCATGTCGGTTTCAGATGGTTTGTAAAACCGCAAACCTGAAAAACCGACCAATAACCCTGCCGTGGGGACAAGCCCTTAGTCTGTTCAGCACAGAGGCGTGCCTACTCTGTTTTACTGTATCAAATATATAGTGAATTGCAGAAGTCTTCCAACCCCTTGAACTGTTAGGGTATGTTCACACGGCTTATTTTGGGGTGCATTTCACTGCGTATTGCACTTAATATGTGGTGAAATGTGCCCCACAATTACAGTAATCCATAGCTCTCATAGAGAACTGTGGTTTACGCCTCGTCTCCCTGTGCGCACAATACGATCGCCGCAAGTAATGCATGTCTATGGGGCTGGCGCCGGGGGCCCCCCCACCCCCCCCCCCTCCGTGCCTTGGGAGTACGCTCCCGATTCAATCTCCCCCCTGTTTTTTTGGGTTTCGTTGGAATCAGGGGGGGTTTTTCTGGCTTCCACTAGACTGCAGTAGAAGCCAGGTCTTGCTATAGCGACAGTGGGGGACCCTATGGAGAGATTGAAGAGGCCTGTAGCTATAGCGCCCTGAGGGCGATGCACCCCAAAAAAGAGGGAATTCTAATGGTAGGAATGTAAGGCCTTTTCCCAAAAGGTTATTTTGCCGGGTTTTGCGCGGTTGACGTTGTCAATCCGCGGCAAATCAGTCGAAAATAAGAAAAGCCATTTCTATTGATTTCAATGAAATAGGGCGTCGTTCACGAGGTAGTTCTTTCCGGATTGCCCGGGCCGCGGTTGAGCAGCACCCGGACGAAAAAACTGTGCATGTCATTATTTACGGGTTCACCAAAAATGAAGGGGGGGTTGGTGTCGTGGGAAATCAGTTCAAATTTTTCCCAATTAGGAACTTTTTTGAAATGTTTTTCAATGATTTAAAAAAAGGATTTACACGTCAATCCCGATGTAAATACGTTCTGAAATAAGCGTGTAAACGGGGGACTTAATGGAACATTTGAAAGTGATTTTTTTTTCAAGATTTTTGCATAAAAAGCAGCAATCCTTGTAGTGAGAACCCTTTAAGGTCGGCCCACGGCAATTAAAAAGCGGGTTGGTTTTTGGGCCAAAAATTGTCCGGCGTAATGCGCCAGTTAGATTTTGGGGGGTTTTTCTATAAAAGTCTAGGGGCGGTTGTTGTCGGTTTTCAAATGGTTCCCCAAATCCGCAAACGTTGAAAAGGGACGGGAAAAATGCTGTGTGAACTGACTTGTCCTCATTTTTTAAATGTTACCGCCACAAACTTAAATGTATTGTATTGATATTTTATGAGATAGAGCATCACAAAGAAGTCACTATTTTAGAAGTGCAAAAAACTGAAAGTGTGGTGTGTATATGTGCTCAGCCCCCTGTACTATGATATCCCTAAATAAAATTCATTTTGCCGTTGCCCTTTGGGGGGGAAGTATCAGTGATAAAAGAGGAAATCGTATGTCATTTATTTCGTATAATACGCTGTATTGTGAAGGCCTCAAGATTTGTTAAAAGATTAGTGAAAAGCAGCATCATGAAAACCCGGAAAAACAGGGGAAAGTCAGGATAAGTTGTGGCCCCAAAATGTTTTTGCAGGGTTAGATTAAAAAAAAAAAAAAAAAAATAGCCCAAGTTGTGAACATGACACAGAGCACTGTTCAATCCATCATCCATAAAGGGAAGGAGTATGACACAACAGCTAACTTACCAAGAAATGGACGTCCACCTAAACTAACAGCCGGGACAAGGAGAGCACTAATTAAAGAAGCAGCCAAGAGGTCCAGGGTCACTGTGGAGGAGCTGCAGAGATCCACAGCTCAGGTGGGAGAATCTGTCCACAGGACAACTATTAGTCACGTCCTCCGCAGATCTGGCCTTTATGAAAGAGCGGCAAGATGAGAGAAACAAGCCATGAGAAGTCCCGTTTGCAGTAAGCTATGTAGGGGACAGAGCAGCGTGTGGAAGAATCTTAGAGGCTGCAGAAGACTTGAGGCTGGGGCGTAGGTTCACCTACTGTATCAGCAGGACAACAACCCTAAACATCCAGCCAAAGCTACAATGGAAGGGTTTACTCAAAGCAGATTCAACGTTACAATGTCCAGTCACAATCCAGACCCAAAACCATGAGAATCTGGGGCAGGACTTGAAAATTGCCTTTCACAACGTTTCCCCCAACCAATTAGTGAACTATTGCAAGGAAATGGGCAAAAAGTCCCTCCAGCCTCTAGATGTGCAAAGCTGATAGAGACCTCCCCCAACAGACTGCGGCTGTCATTACCGCTAGAGGTCATCCTACAAGGCACCGGGAAAGCAAGCATCATTTCCTTTACACTTCACAAATTCTTGCTGCTTTGTGCTGCTCGAGCACAGAAAATATCAAGAAAATACATTTATGTTCGTAGATGGAACGTTTCAAAATGAGCAACAGTTCAAGAGGTGGGAAGACATTTGCACCCCCGACCCCCACCGTAAATTATATATTAGCTTTTTCAGTACAGGGGAGTGCAGGTTTGTTACAATGTGCCAGTGCAGGTAAAACGCTTGTCTGTTCAAAAGTGCCTTGTTTGTTGCAATGTGTCAGTGCAGGTAAAATGCTTGTCTGTTCAGCACAGAGAAGTGCCTTGTTTGTTACAATGTGTCAGTGCAGGTAAAATGCTTGTCTGTTCAGCACAGAGAAGTGCCTTGTTTGTTACAATGTGTCAGTGCAGGTAAAATGCTTTTCTGTTCAAAAGTGCCTTGTTTGTTACAATGTGTCAGTGCAGGTAAAATGCTTGTCTGTCCAGCACAGATAAGTTCCTTGTTTGTTACAATGTGTCAGTGCAGGTAAAATGCTTGTCTGTTCAGCACAGATAAGTGCCTTGTTTGTTACAATGTGTCAGTGCAGGTAAAATGCTTTTCTGTTCAACAGTATCTTGTTTGTTACAATGTGTCAGTGCAGGTAAAACGCTTGTCTGTTCAGCACAGAGAAGTGCCTTGTTTGTTACAATGTGTCAGTGCAGGTAAAATGCTTGTTGTTCCCAAAAAACAGAGAAGTGCCTAGTTTGTTGCAAACGTTTTTTCAGTGCAGGTAAAAAATTTCTTTTCTGGTTTAAAAGTCCTTGTTTGTTAAAATTTTGTCAGTGCAGGGGAAAAACGGGTTGTTTTTCGCACAGAGAAGGCCTTGTTTGTTACTATGTGTTTAGTGCAGGTAAAAAATGGGTTGTTGTTCAGCACAGGAAGGGGATTGGGTTTGTTTAAAAATGTGTCGGTGCCCCCGGTTAAAATTTCTTGTCTGTTCAGCCAGAGAAGGTGCCCCCTTTTTTTTTTACAAGGGGTCCCCGTGCAGGGTTTTTAAAATTTCTTTTTTCTGTTTCAGCACAGAGAAGTTTCCTTGTTTGTTACCAAAAGTGTTTAGTGCAAAGGGAAAAAAGGGTTTTCTGTTCAAAAAATTGGGGCCCTTTTTTTGGTTTTCAAGGGTCAGGGGAGGGAAAAAAGGTTTTCTGTTTTAAAAGTTTTCTTGTTTGTTACAATGTGGCAGTGCAGGTAAAACGATTGGGCTGTTCAGCAAAAGAGAAGTGCCTTGTTTTTTGCCCAAAGTGTCAGTGCGGTAAAATGTTGTTGTTCAGCACAGAGGGAAGTGCCTTTTTTGTTACAATGTGTCAGTGAAGGTAAAAAGCTTGTTGTTCAGCACAGAGAAGTGCCTTGTTTTTTTACAATGGGTCAAGGGGAGGTTTAAAAAGTTTGTCTTTCAGGGACGATAAATTCCTTGTTTGTTACAATGTGTCAGGGGGGGTTTAAAAACTTGTCTGTTCAGCAAAGATAAGTTTTTGTTTGTTACAATTTTGGGGCAGTGCAGGAAAATTTCTTGTCTGTTCAGGCCCAGGAAGTGCCCCCAGTTTGTTACAATGTGTCCGTGCTTTTAAAAAGCTTGTCTGTTTAGAAAAGAGAAATTCCTTGTTTTTACAATGTGTCGTGCAGGGAAAAGGTTGTCGTCCCGCACAGAAAAAGTTTCCCTTTTTTTTGTTACAATGTGTCAGTGAAAGGGAAAATGCTTGTCTGTTTCCCGCAAGGAAGGGTTTCCCTTTTTTGTTTTCAAAGTTTTCAGTGAGGTAAAAATGTTTTCTGTTTGGGCCCCAAAAGAAGTGCCTTGTTTGTTACAAAGTGGTTTAGTGCAGGTTTTAAAAAGCTTGGGCTACTCAGCACAGAGAAATGCCTTTTTTGTTAATTGTCAGTGCAGATATGTATATGTTTTTTTAACCCCTTTTTTTTTTTTTTTTTTTTTTAAAACGGGAAGTGGCCCAGAATGGATACAACTGGAAACAGAAACCCCCAGCTTTGGGCGCCTTTTAGGCCCGTTCTGGTTTTAATGGATTTTGGGAGCAATACTTCCCGTTTTTGAAGCCAAAGTATTTTACAAAGGGTTTAAAAAGGTTTCATTATGCAGGGATTACGCTTTCTTACATACGTAAAATTTTGGGGGGAAAAGGTTTAATGACAAGCTCAGCTCTGCTACATCCGTAGTTACCTCCCGTACACAGCTCCTACTTCCTTGGGTCCGGACCTTGCCCGTTTTTGGAGGTTCATGTCCAGTAGGGGTTTTCCTTTTCGGGGTGCAAACCCGGGGAATCGGCCCTTTTGGAGAAGGTCTGGGGAAGGTGATCAGGGCTTTGGATGTGAGTGGAGTGAGGCGGGGCGCGCACAAAGGGAAAACACTTTAAAATCCAAGGTGAAAATAAAAGCCGCCCCCTCAGCCTGCATTTTCCCCTCCCCCGGCCCCGCAAACCCCGGTTCCCTGATGAGCAAAGGGCAAGCTCCGGACCCCCGGCAAAAACAAAAATTCTAACTACTGTTTTTTAGGGGGCCCGGGGCAAGGCATTTTTGGGGGCCTTAGGCAAGGAGCCAAAAGGCGCCCCTCGCCCCCCAATAAAAAATTTACCCCCCCCCCCGTAAATTTCCCCTCGCCCCCCTTTTCGCCTTTGGGGGCTGTCCCCCCCCCCCTAATTTTCTGCACATTCCACATAGATCCTGTCCATCTCCTCAGCAGTCACTGCACAATGACAAATTAGCTTTTTCAAAATCGCTCACCTCTGTATGACCGTGTAATACATTACAAATAGCAATCACCAAATAATCCACCGATACATGGAGCAAATCTACCAGACAAAGGATTGTTACTAAAAAACACTCCTACAAAACCAAGACCCAAAACTATTACTGCTTAAAAGGGGTTGTCTCACTACAAGGATCGCTGCTTTTTAAAGATCTTGTAGAAACAAGTCACTTTGCAATATGTGTCCATTAACAGTGTCCTACCTATTCCTAGATATCTCCTCTTGTATGAGCTGCATCAGCTCCTCAGGTCGCTATAGCTACAGACCTGTTCCATCTCTCCTGATAGGCTGCCTGCACTGGTTGCTATAGCTACAGACCTGGCTTCTACTGCAGCCTAGTACAAGCCAATAAACACGGCCCTGAATTCAAAATGAAACCAAGAAAACAGGACTGAGGTAAGATGAATCAATGTAGTGAGACAACCCCTTTAAGGATCAAATAATCCTGCCAGACCCTGACCGAACGCGACCCCCACATGTGACTATCAGCTGTACACAGGCTCTGAAGACATATACCACCGCCATACAGGGGACCATATAGCGGTAGATATAGTTGTATGTAGACGCTCTGCAGACATATAAGTGATTACACTGCAGTTACATTTAGTAACTCACCGGAGACGTCTTTTCTGATCAGCGTCGTTCACTTTCCCTTTTCTTCTCCATCCGGTTCACACCTTCATGCTGATTGCTCCCGGCCAATACTCGTCCCTGCAGATTGGGACACAAATATCTTAGAATCCTCACATTTCCAGCAACTCCTTACTTATAGGTATATAAGTCCCTCAGTTAGACAGGTATATATGTCCGCTCAGATAGGAAGCTATATAGGTCCCTGCAGTTAGACAGATATATATGTCCCCTCAATTAGGCAGATATATAGGTCCCCATCAGTCAGGCAGGTATATATATATATATATATATATATATATATATATATATATATATGTCTCCTCAGTCAGGCAGGTATATTGATATAGGGTCACTCAGGCAGGTAATAGATATAGGGGCACTCTCAGGCAGGTATATAGATATAGTGGCACTCTCAGGCAGGTAAATAGATATAGGGGCACTCTCAGGCAGGTATATAGGGGCACTCTCAGGCAGGGGTATATAGGGGCACTCTCAGGCAGGTATATATAGAGGCACTCTCAGGCAGGTAAAAATAATAACATTAATACTCCCCTTACCTGCTTTCCTCTTCAGGCCACGCCTCCAGCGCTGGGACGCTCCTCCGGCAGCTCCTCGGGCGCACAGCCTTAGAAGGGCTGTGCGTCTGAGGAGAGGCAGCGGCGCGATGACCTCACTTCATCGCGACGCTGCCCAGCTGAGCTGCACGGGGCCGCCGCAGGTCCTCAACGCTATGAGGACCCGGCGGGCCTCGCTGTGTTTCGGACCCCGTGGCCTAGCGGAGGATCCAGCGGACACACATACAGCTAAAGAGACCGCCGGCACTCCAGGCCCATGGCAGCGGCCTGGAGCCCGGCGAGGTACGGGGCCCCTGTTTGCGCCCCTTAGTGGCAGGCAGAGGTCGGCGCCCTAGGCGATCGCCTATCTCTGCCTACCCGTCGTCCCGGCCCGGCTGTATTGGCTGAATCTTCAATAGGAAATCAGACTATGAACTAAAACATGGCTGCCTCCTGTTCCCATCTTTGAGGGACTTTCCAAATTTAGAGGGACTTTACCTTAACAAGTAGAAAATGAACCAGTAATAACGCAAAATACCCTTGTTCAAGCTAATATCTGGTAATATTTGAGCAAGCCGTAATAATGTGCAGTCAAGCCATATTATTATGACCAGCAGCTAATATCCAGAGTTACTGCTGTGTGCAGCATGGACAGCAGCTAGATGGACTGGGAGTGACTCAATAAGGTCCTGGTAGATTGTCACGGGTATCTGGAGCCGACTGCATCCCACAGTCTCTTGAAAAAGAGAGATGGATGAGGCCAGATAGAATGGGAGATAAGGCTTTCATAGACTCTCCCCTCAGCTCAGCTTCTCTCCTCTATCATATAACCCTATATATCACAGAGCTCGCTCCTTCTCCTCTATCATTATAACCCTATATGTCACAGAGCTCAGTTCTCTCCCACTATCATATAACCCTATATCACAGAGATCGCTTCTCTCCTCTTTCATAAACCCTATATATCCCGGAGCTCAGCTTCTCTCCTCTATCATATAACCCTTTTATATCACAGGCCAGCTTCTCTCCTCTATCATATAACCTATATATCACAGAGCTCGCTCTTCTATCATATAACCCTATATATCACAGAGCTCAGCTTTTTCTATCATATAACCCTATATATCAAAGAGTCAGCTTCTCCCTCTATCATATAACCCTTTATGTCACAGAGCTCAGCTTCTCTCCCACTATCATATAACCCTATATATCACAGAGCTCAGCTTCTCTCCTCAATCATTAAAACCCTTTATATCACAGAGCTCAGCTTCTCTCCTCTATCATTAACAAATATATATCACAGAGCTCAGCTCCTCTCCTTCTATCATATAACCCTATATATCACAGAGCTCAGCTCCTCTCCTTCTATCATATAACCCTATATATCGCAGAGCTCAGCTCCTCTCTCCTCTGTCATATAACCCTATATATCACAGAGCTCAGCTTCTCTCCCTCTGTCATATAACACTATATATCACAGAGCTCAGCTCCTCTCCCTCTATCATATAACCCACTCAGACAGTGCCATAAATCTACAGCCGCCATGTTTCACATTTTCGACTGATAGTAACTAATCTTTGTGTATGGTGCCCTCAGCCATTACATGAATGATCATTCTGATAAAGTTAAAGGGGTTGTCTCACTACATTGATTCATCTTACCTCAGTCCTGTTTTCTTGGTTTCACTTTGAATTCAGGGGCGTGTTTACTGGTTTCCACTAGGCTGCAGTAGAAGCCAGGTCTGTAACTATAGCGACCCGTGCTGGCAGCCTATCAGGAGAGATTGAACAGGTCTGTAGCTATAGCGACCTGAGGAGCTGATGCAGCCCATACAAGAAGGGATATCTAGGAATAGGTAGGACACTGTTAATGGACACATATTGCAAAGTGACTTGTTTTTGCAAGGTATTTAACATAAAAGCAGCAATCCTTGTAGCGAGACGACCCCTTTAAAGTTTTTTTTTTATCGTGTGGGGTGAAGGACATAACTAGAATCCAGAGCAAAATTAAATGGACCACCAGTACCAAGGACGTACCTATAGCAATAACCGCATAGCAGCTCTTATGATGCCCAGAGGTTAAGGGGGGCAACCAGGTTGCAAGAACATTGACCTTTTCTGTAGAAAATAAATGTGTTGTCTTTTTGCTATGTAGCGCTACTATTTGAGTTCTCGCATATTTGGTGATAGTTTATGCTGTCTTTTTCTATAATACAAGTCAGTGGTAAACAGATACTGTAGGAATCCTGCTGCACAGGGTTAGGGCAACGAGTAGGCGAAGGTAGATGACAGTCCAGGGGTCCAATTCATCCCAGGCAGGAAGGGGGCGCAAATGGGTATGGGTGGGGGTGAATTTTTACTTTGGGAGGGGAGGGGCGCTACATGCCTTATTTGCCTAGGGCACCAGAAAGCCTTGTCCCTGCTGCATACAGGATAGAGCAGAGGTGTAACTCGAAGCTCTGGGGCCCTAGTGCAAAAAGTGAAATGGGCCCCACAGCTACCATGTCCGCTGGTATCTCCTTATGTGGCACAAGAGCTTTTGGGCGCCCTCAGGCTGCAGGGCCCGGTAGTGACTGCTACCCCTGCACCCCTATAGCTACACCCCTGATATTATTAGTCAGCCTTATAACCCTGTGCTAGTATTTGCTGCTGGTTTTAGGTGTAGTTTCTTCTTTTTTTTGCTCCACTGAGTGCGCTCAGCCTGTGATGAGCGATTCCTGGCCATGATTCCAGAAATAACAGCCCGGCCCTTGTGCATCAGTGATCCAGGCAGAGCCCAGAGTCCAGCTGAGCTTTGATGTCTAAATATATTAAAGTGTAAAGTGCCCTCGGACTACCTGTTCCCGTTCTCAATTTCCGAGATCAAAGCCTCAACGCCCAACTGGCTGCGCTGACGTCATCAGGGGGAGAGCGCGGATCAAACAGGACCAGCTCCACCGCCCTCATCTCCCAGCAGTGACTCTCAAAGGGAAATAATGAGACCCATTTACAGAAATGATAACCGTGTAGGTAATGAAGGAGCCGAAAGCTCAGGAAATCCTTATATTATAGATACAGCCATTGTTATACACATGTACAATCTCATACCTCCCTAGTGTCCCTATTTTGGAGGGACAGTCCCTATTTTTAACCCTTGTCCCTCTGTCCCTCTTAGCTCTATAACTGTCCCTCTTTTTCATTTGGGAAATAGATTTGCGTCAATAAATTAACTATCTTGCTTTAAAAAGTATCTGACTGCTTAATAGCTGTATGTTACATTACAACTTACTTAATATTTCATCATTGGATACAATACAAACCCGAAAATGTGTTCCTTTTTTGCTGTCTAAAAATTTGGCATGAATGTGTTGGGTGTGGTTAGAGGCGTGTCTTGGTGTGATGTCATCTGTTTGGGCGTGGTTAGAGGTTGGTCTGATGTGTCCCTCTTTGTAATCTCTAAAAGTTGTGAGGTATGCAATCAGCCATAACATAAAGCTACTGACTAATATTCTGAAGGTCCCCTTCATGCCACCGAAACAGCCCAAAGAGTCCACAAGACTTAAAGCGTCCTGTGTATTGTAGCAGCCCTTTAAAGGGACTGTCCATAAAAAAGGGAAAGTATATTTGTAAAACGGACTCCTAGAAATCTTTTTTTTTTGAATTTAGGGCAGTCCTATGCAAAAAAAAAATTGAAAACATATGTCATCATGTGCAGCGTTTATGATTTTAAAATTAGTGTTGGGAAAACAGTAAAAAGTTCAGTTTATTAAAACCCTCGGATTTTGTGATTTTGGGTTTGGGGTTTTATTAAACTTCGACCCCCATTAAATAAATGGGGAAGATGTTGGTTAATTTTTTTTACATAAAGGTGAGGAGAAGCTGTAATTCCCATCAAAACATTTAAATGGATCGGGAACAATTGTGAAAGGGAAATTTTTGGGTCTAAGGGTGACGGAAAAAAAAAAGAGAGGCCAAAATACTTCATTCTTTCAATGGCTAACCAAAAGATGAGGACAGCTTGCAAGCCGGGGGTAGCTTTTTGGAGATGCCCCCGGGGCGCTTTTATGGGGCCTGCATCCTGAGGGGGCCCCAAAAGCCCTTTTGAACACAGGAGTTTGGAGACGGTGGTTTTAAAATTTACTAAACCCCCTAAAATGCAAAAACCCTAGTTGCCAATTTTTTGAAAATGAAAAAGCAGGGATTCTGTGGGGGGCGAAAATGCGCCCCGCGGCAAAATTTGCTTGGACACGCCCATTTGTCGATTTTGCCACCCCCTTAAAAAAACCCAAAACCCCACCCCACCTATGCAAAAACGGCTTTGGAAGAAAGCCAGGTGTGCCCTTATACCCAGGTGTAACCCCCATAAGAGGTAGTGCCCTTCAGGCAGGTAGATGCCCCCTTGTCCCAAGTGATGCCCCTTTGTTACCCAGGTAGGTCCCCCCCTTTGTTAGCTGGGTAGGGCCCCCCTCTGTTTCCCAGGTATCCCCCCATTGTTCCCAGGCAGTCCCCCCCATTTTTCCCAGGCGACCCCCCCCTTGTTGCCAGGTAGACCCCCCCCATATAGCTAAAAAAAAAAAATCCACTTACCTAAAAGGGTCCTGCGCGGGCCCGCTCCCGGACGATTCCTCAGCGGGGGGGGGGAAGTGAGAGCACCACGGTCCTCCCTGCGCTGGGTAATTCCCCTGCCCCCGCTGCCTGTATGTGCGGCCCAAAACCCCGGCGGGACTACGGGGGGAGGAGGGGGAGGGGCGATCCCCTCCCCCCTGCACAGCGGACTCCGGGGGGTGAAGCGGGCGCAGCGGCCGTTCACCCCCTGTGGAGGGCCCCGGGGTCCCAGGTAGCGCACTAGGCTACTCTGTCGCGCGGCCATTTAAAAAAACCCCGCCGCCTGTGGCGGCGGGGGAAATGCCAGCCCCCCAGGAGGGCGGGGGGGGAGCCAAATAGGGGGGACCCCCCCCCCCAAAAAAAAGGGGAGGTTGGCATGTAGGGAAAAAAAAACTGAATTTTGGGCACTGGTTGATTTAGCAAATCAAGCACTTTTTTAATATATATCCCTGTATATGAGGTTAGGCATTATGTAAGCCTGCAAAATGTCCCAAATAAAGCTTTGGGTATGGGAAAGATGCACCAGCAATACAAACTCCCTAACTATTGCTGTCTATATGAGGAAAAATGCATTTAAACTAAAGCGGGTCTGTACGTACGAGAGTGAGTGAAAATGGCGTTCACGGGAAATTTTTTCAGGAAATTTTATTAAAATTTAACAGGTCATGTGATTTTAGCGCGAATGAGGCCCTACCCCCTCGCGATGACTTTTTTGACTTTTCTCTTGGTCTACTGATTGGATGCTGCCAAAAGTGCGAAAAGGTGTTTGGATGGACCAAAAGTGCGGAATGTGATTGGATGGCTGCCAAAAGTGCAGAAAGGTGATTGGATGGCTGCCAAAAGTGCGGAAAGGTGTTTGGTGCTCCCAAAAATGCAGAAAGGTGATTGGATGGCCCCCAAAAAGTGCGGGAAATTGTGATTGAGGGCCGCCAAAAGTGCGAAAGGTGATTGGGGGCCCGCAAAGTGCAGGAATGTGATTGGAGGGCCCGCCAAAAGTGCAGGAAGGGACGGTGGCTGCCAAAAGTGCAGGAATGTGTTTGGGATGGCTGCCAAAGTGCAGAAGGTGATTGGATGGCCCCCAAAAGTGCAGAAAGCCGTGAAAACAAAACTGAAAATGGAGTGTGAACTGGAATTTTTCTTGAATGAAAGTAAAGTGTTCGGTTTAGTTCTAAAAATTCAGAAGTTCCACAAGAACTTAACTTTTCTAAAAAGTTTGAGCAACATTTTATATGTATTAGCTTTTTTACAGCCCTGATGAGATGAATCGTATTTTTTCTTGGAAAATAAGTTTTTCATTTAAAAACCAAATAAATAAATATTTTTATCTGTGTGTGGAAAAAAATCTGAATGGCTTGGAGAATAATCTCACTCTAAGTTGGTGCTTTTTATCTCTATGTGGTTTTTTTAAAAATGCGGTTTGATGAGGGAATGACGCTTTGTTGTTTCTAAAAAGTGAAAAAAAGATTGATAGACCAAAGGTCAACGACGGAATAAGGGGAGTAGTGGTGGAAAAGGGCGTGCCGGCATCCCGCATCAGTACACCACGATTCCCGAGACTGTGTGGCTGTTAATATTTGCGTGACCTTACCCGGGGGGTGCTCTGCTCTTTGGATTTGTAGGTTTAAGGGGTTGTTCACTAGAAGGATCGTGTTTTTTTTGTTAAAGATTTTGAAAAAACAACCCCTTTGAAATTTTAAATGTCTTTAAAACCCGTTTTCCCCCTTTTCCCTGATACCCCCTTTTATGGGCTGATAGCCCCTGGTCGTATAGCTACAGACCTGTTTGTTCTATCCTGTTGGCGTCGCACTGGTTGCTTGCTCAGACCTGTTTACTCTTAGATAGACTCCCAGCATGGTTGCTATGCTACAGCCTTTTTCATTACCCTGTAGGCTGCCAGCAGGTTTCTATAGTGCAGACCTTTTTATCTCTCTGATAGATGCCAGCACTGTTGCTTAGCTACAGACCTGTTTTCATCATCCTGTGGCCCCAGCACTGGTTGCTATGAACAGCCCGGCTTTACTGCAGCCTAGCAGAAGCAGTAAACACACCCTGAATTTAAAATGAAACCCGAAAACGCTGAAGTAGTAGACGCCACTTTAAGGCCTTAAACCTACCAGTGTAGGCTGGCAGAAGTAATGTACATAGGGGACTTTGAAAAAAATATATATGTTATGTTAGTAAAAAAAATTATAAAAAAAAAAAAACTTCTAATAGCGTTTTTGTTGTCAGTATGTCGAAAGAAATTTTTTATGGTGATCCCTTTAGTCCCATTGCTATGAGGCGCGGGCCCCTTTTGGATTTGGGGTTTTTTTTTTCCTCACACCCAATGCTCGTTGGGTCAGTTTGGGTAAATTTTGGGGCCCATCCCTTGCCTTTTTTATGTTGTCAAACCGTTCTTGAACAATTCATCCGCTTCATTAGGGAATCCCACTGCCATGAAGACACGGACTTAGTCTGTACGATGTTTACGTAGACCGTTAGTATCACAGGGTCTCCAGCAGAACATTGCCCAGAGCACCCCACTACCTCTGCCATCTTGTCTTCTCCCTATAGTGCACCCTGGTGCCATCTCTTCTCCAGGTAAATGATGCACCCAGCTGTCCACACGATGAAAGTGTGATTCATCAGACTCGGCCGCCTTCTTCCATTGCTCCACACTCCAGTTCTGACACTCACAGGCCTATGGCAGGTACTTTGAGTGGACAGCAATGGTCAACATGGGCCCTCTATCCAGTCTACAGATACACAGCACCGTGCTCCGTGTGTCCTGATGCTTTTCTATCATAGGCGGCCGAAACATTTCCAGCAATGTGTGGGATCGGACCGGATGGACCAGTCTTTGCTTCCCACACACACCAATGAGCCCCTGTTAGTGATCACCGACTGTCCTTTCTGGTCCAATTTTTTATGGTGATACAAGAACTCCATACAAGATGTGGACCCAGTATCGGCCATCCACAATGTGGCACTTTGTTCTGACTTGCCTATGTTTAGTTGTGGCTCTTGAGAAAAGTAGACCCTTACTAATGAGATGGCACTGCGGCTGCCCAAAGTGGGCATTGTACTACTACTTATTACCACTAATACTACTACTACTACATACTACTGTTATAGGGGCACTGTGGCTGTCAATGTAATGGGTATTGTAATTGGCGTGTAGGACTATTATGTGGAGACTGAAGCCCTAAAGGGAATGTGTAATCAAAAATGATTTATTGTTTAACTCACTCTTTTATGTTCAACACATTTTTAAAGAATTTTTGGTTATATATTTTTTTTATTTTCAATATCACTTTCAATATTTTTTAATAATTCTTAAGTCCTGCAGTTTCACTTTGGCACAAGGCTAATAATAGTTGACCACTTCTCTCTGTTGTGTATGAGAAAGATTCTCAGTTGTCTGCTATTATCAGCCAAGGAGAGTCAAACTGAAGGAGTCACCAGGTGTGAATAGATAACACAAGATCTCCAGTTCAAAGTGGAGATAGTCCACAGTTCACCCTTTCACTCCCTGCACAGTGACTGCTTCCCAGGTCACAGAGCATGACCTAGAAAACTCTCCTTTAGAAGTGAATGAGGTGCGTCAGTATTAGTATCCTATGGGCATGAAGCTACTGTAAAGCATCTCTGTGGACTGTTGTTATAAGCAGTGCAACAAGGACTAGTGGCAAAGTGACAACTGCATGGACTCATTTTTTAATGTCCTTCCCTATAAATTGTAATTGGAGCTGTGCTGTCACATTTTATGGAAGCACTTTGACTTGAGCTCCGTTTGGCAGTGGCTTCAGGTAGATACTAGGACTATGTCCCATGGAAACCTCAGTAGGTCAGGGCCAGGATCCCTCTCTCACCACAATCCTGTGCATCTCCCTCTTTGAAGTATGCCCCCAAAAAAGTGTTTTAAAGGTAAGTATCCAAGAAGGGCCAAATTCACTAGGATTTTTGTGACTGGTTTCTATGTCCTGTTTATAACTTTGGGGAAAATGGCTACTCGGACATTAATAGTAAACAATATTTGGTTCTTACACATCACATAAACTTTTTTTGATAAAAAAATGACGCATAGGTGCACGATGGCGTGGCAGTAACATACAAACACAATCCCAATATAGCAGAAACTCTACTAGCACTAAAACAACTATCAAAAATGTACATTTGAACTACTGGGAAAAGAATTTCTGCTATTAGGATACATGAAAATTTTCAGGTACTTGTTCAACATTTTTGATCAAAAACCTGCTTAAGCACACATCCCATTCAGGCAAGGCGACCTCAATAACAGGTGGGAACTACTCTAACGTTTACTCGATTGGTGCCTGTTCAGACCTCACATTTTGGGAGAGGAAGATTCCAGCTACAAGGTACACTGCATGATTAAAAGCTGTGCTAGGTTGGGTGGCGTGCAAGAAAAACTGAATTGTGGATGGTCTGAAATGGCACCAACAGAGGTCTCAATGAGTAGGTTCCCGCATGTATTGAGGTTCACCTTGCTGATGGCAGGTGGGGCTTAAGCAGTTTTGATCAAAAATGGCAACTAAGAACCTTAAAATTTTTTTATGTTTTCTAAGTAGCAGAAATGCTTTTCCAAAAAATTCCTATTTCTTTTTGATAGTTTTTTTTTAGTGCTAGTAGTGTGCTGATGAATATTGGATTGTGTTGTATGTTACTGCCGCACCAGTAGCAATCTATGCTCATTTTTTCAAAAAGATTTCTAGACAGTTTGTATGGGGGAGTGGGCTGCCCCTCTTTGCGTTTTCTTGCAATCCACCTTGCACAGGCTTTAATAAATCAATGTAGAGTACCTTGTAGCTTGAAATCTTCTCTCCCTGAAATGTGGAGATCTGAATAGGCACCAATAAGGTCTCAATGGAGGTAGAGTTGCACAAATGTATTCAGGTCGCCTGATGATTGGCAGGTGGGTTGAGCAGTTTGATCAAAATATGTGGAAATAAGAACCTCAAAATTTATCATGTTTCTTGGTACAAAAAAAATGCTTTTCCAATAGTTCCTATGGGCCTTTTGATAGTTTTTTTTGGGCTTGTAGAGTGTTGCTGTTACTTGGATTTGTGTACTTGGACATTAATATCCATGACCAATGTCATGGCAACATCATGTGCAAAATGGTGAGATTTTTATCATTGACGTAGACAATAGTAAAGATATTAAAAACCAGGAACCCCCACCTGTCGCCAGAGCCGCTATGTGATCATCCCTAATCATTAGTATTTTCCATGCATTCAGCGATTATCTATTTCGAAACTCCGGATGATCCATTCCGGTGATTTTCAGAACAGACTGGCTCTTATTCACTTCCAGCTGTGGACTTAGCATCTTATTAGCAGAAGTACATTAATTAAATGACTTCCCTGGACAGCGACATTTATTGTGGAATGTTTAACAGTTATTATTGCCTGGGTTTCTTCCAACCATCACTACTGGTTACAAAAGCCCTCTGAACAATTGTTATGAATGGCCAGAATTCTTTTTCGTCATCCTCTCGTTTACTAGATGACATGAGGTTGTTGCTATGAATCTGACTTAAACAAACTCTCTGGAGTACAGCTGACCTTGAACACATGATGTGTTGATTATTAGGAGTGGTTTGATTATAAACCCCCTATATAGCAGAGTTTTCACTCTTGTGGCTGGGTTGCTGTCTGTCAGGAAAAGCCGCGCCCACTCAAGGGTCGACGGGCGGACTTGGGGGTGTATCATGACGGTTGCGATCCCCTAGGGGTAAGCACGTGTGAGCCGGATACGGTTTCACAGTTAACCTCTAGCCCACACAGGCACAGGTAGAACCAGGGAGTGCGAGTGGATTTGCCACTTTGCCCACAACCATGGACAGCTGGGAGTGATATGTTTGCTCACATGTGAACAGAACTCTGCCAGCCCGGTAGACTGCCACCAGTTTCCTCATTAACTATATGACCTGTCCTTTACAGATTAATAACAAGCCAGGAAACTGCCTTGGGGGTAGCAGATATTTTAGAGACCGCGAATAAGAACTCGTGTGGATCGGGGCGATCAAGACTACAGAACCGCTAGATTTGAAGTTTATAGATTTAATAGCCTTTGGGGGCTGCAGTAGGACAAGCAATATATTCATAGGGAGTATAACTATACTGATATTGGTCAGAGGTGCAAATAAGGATATGGTTACACACAGAGGGCAGCAAGTTGTGTCTATTTACCTGAGGTTGCTGCCTTGTGCTGGGTACCACATGGGGGGGGGGGGGCAGGGTGAATGTGGCCTTGCACCTGTGTTGTGGGGATGCTTCCTGGAATTGTGGTGTAGGTACCCACCCCTACCCCCCAGAAGGCGTAACTTCAAGCTCTGGGACCTAGTGCAAAAAGTGAAAAGAGGCCCCCCCAGTTACTATGACATTTTCAAAACAGTGTCTTCTTATGTGGTGAAGGGCTTTTGGGCACCCTTAGGCTGTGGGCCGGGTAGCCGACTGCTGCCGCTGCACCCCTGTAGCTACGCCCCTGCCCACCCCCTCTCAAATGAGACAACAATGGGCTCACATGGGCTTGGCTTATAAACTGTACGCATCAAGGGACATCCAATCAAACCCCTGTCACACTTCTAATGCCCCTGGGAGAGTGACATTCATCCCTCTGGACAAATTGCTGTCTTTTGGCTTCGGGCACAAATGGGTCAATGCGGCAGGGCATGAGGAACAGAACCGAACCAGTGAAACCTTGTGTACCGAATGGGCCTAAGCTACAACTTGGTATCAAACATGACCAACTGCATTCTCACCAAGTGCCAGGCGGTACATCAGTTTCCCCCTTTCCTGGGTGCCCTACAAAGGTGGGTAGTGACAGATATTGCGTGTGGGAAGTTTATATTTAAAATATGAAATGGGGTGGATCTGCGATGCTCGGTTTCTCCAATAAATCCTCACATGAAATATAGGCCCATGCTTGTTTGGATTCCTCTGTATTGAGGGAGGGGGTCTGAGAGCAGGACCCTGGACAAAGGGTGCTATGAAATTAAATGATAATTCTTTGATGCTTCGAACCTCCCCCCATACTGGCTGGTCTATGGACAGGAGCATTTGGGCATTGATCTGATTGGGGGTCATGGTGCCTTTTGCCATTATTGATGCTTTCCCAGTGACATGTTTTCCAAGTGGGGAGATTGAGTGACCTTTGCAATCTGAGGTGAATTTGAAGTTGGAGGGTGGGGGTGACTGGTAATCTTTCGCCATTTCTCACACTGTCTATATGGTGCTGAGAGATTGTGACTTCTTACTTCTAGCAGTTCAGGTCCTGTTTTGGTTAATATCTGTTTCCAGTTATTAGAGCCATGTTTGTCTTAGGCCTTTGTTACTTCTGTGTTGCCCTGTAGTCAGTCTTGCAGTGTGTTCTATTCCTGAGTTTCTTCTGGTAGTATTTGAGCAGTTTGGTTAGGCCTATCTTAAGGAGAAGTCCCTGGTTAGGATATTGTCTGGAGGTAGAATTGGATTAAGCGGTGTCTGTTGTTGGGTAGTTAGGTTTAGGGACAGGTTAGAGAACTAATAGGGAAAGTAAGTGTTTAGGGTAAGGTTGCTATTAGGTATCTTGATTTTGGATTTCAGGTGATTTATCATTCCATCTTCCAACCTATGCCCTTGCCATTGTCTGTCTGGCTGTCCATTGTCGTTAAAAAGTCTTGCATATATATTTACTTGCTGTTTGGTTTATTTTGATATGTTTAGTTGCAGTCCGTGCAGTCAGCCTCTTTTATAACACTATGAGGAATACAAGGTTTTCTTAATGGAATCTTCAGTGATACATTTCTAATCTGTAAGGAATCTCTGGGAAATATTAGTTCAAGTATCCCTACAGCGCCAACACAGACAAGCTAGCATTACACAGTGCCCCCCATTCACTTCATTAGGTTGTTTGATGTGTTGGGGAAAAAAATGGTTCCTCCCGAGAGAAGCTCTTTGTAACCCCTTTTTTTTTCTGGAAAAAAAGATGGGTTTTAAAAATTGGGGAAATTTTTTTAGAAAAACCCCGGATTCCTGAATTCAGATGTTAATTTTTGGGGTTTCTAAAATGTAATTTAAAAGTACAATCAAAATTTTTTTTTTAAATTTTTTTTTTGTATTTTTTTATTTTTTCCACTTCTTTTTCTTTTTTTACTTTTTATTTTTTTTTAATCCCTATTTAAAGGATAAAGTTTTTACACCTTTTTTTTCCCCGCTTAGTTTATAAATTAGCCTATTCCTGTATAAAGGGTGCCCTGTAATTTCATTACAATTTGTACAAACTGCAAAGGGAGCCCTGGAGTTAAATTCCCAGTTTCCCCGGTTTGACGATAAAGATACAAATCAGTTCCCCACTTACTAGTTCCCACTTTCAAACTGTTTCCCCTAGTTACCCCGTGGGGTAGTGGGAGCGATTACGGGCGAAATATCGTATTTGGGGCGATAGTCGATATCGTTTAAATTTTTAAAGCTGATATCCGATTTAAAAGAATCATCGCCGGTGAACCCTTTAAAATCTATGGGAGAGGAAAACACCTTCATTCTTACACCCCAAAAAGGGGTGGGAAGCTGGGGAAATTTAAAATTTAAAAAAGTTTTAAAAAGGGGTACGTGCTACATCTTAGGGAAAAAACAAATTTGGCAACAAGAAATCACAGAAAAAAAAATCCCGACCATTCCTATCCTTGTCTTGTACCCCGGGCCCGCCCTTTTTAAAACCCGAAAGACCCAACAAAAATTAAAAAAAATGAGAAGGGAGTATGTTTTTAACCCTTTATTTTACTTGGCTGGACATTGATTTAAACTGTCCTGGAAGCAGCATGAGCCCCAAAAATGTGACCCCCGATTTTAAAAAAAAGCCTGAAAAAAAGGGGGCTTTTCCCCAAAACCCCTTTTAGTTGTACTGGACCCTTGACATTTGTTTGGGTTGTGACTGGGAGGCCGAGGAGGTAAGACTGTGGGGGTGCAGGTTCCATTACCCCCTGAAAAGGAAAAAAATTTACGACGCTGTTTTGTTTCTGAGATTCACAGGGCCCTTTACCCAAACGATTTACAGGTTGACGGGCCCGCAAAACCCACGATCTGCTGGCATGCCTTTTTGTTGCCCGGGAATTGGAAGGAGCACCTTCTCTGTACCTCTACCTCCAGTGTTGCCCCCTCTTTGCCGCCCTTTTCCCCCTGAATTTTTGCTCCATGTTTAGAAAGATAAAAAATTTTAAAGGGTTTTAAAAGTTTTTGGAAAATTTTCTTATTGAAAGACGCAAATCACAGTAAATTTTTAAAACCCCCTAATTTTCCCCGGGGGAAAAAAAGGGTTAGAAATGAAATTTTTTTCTATGGAAAAACCTGTGAAAGCGGGGCTGGGAAGGGAAACCCTAAAACAAAAAAAACATTTTTTTTTCCTTCAGTCCCCGGGGTTTAAAAAAAAGCCCAGTAGGAATTGGAATTTTAATTAATTTTTAGAAAATATCATACCAAAATGCGCTTCTGCCCCCAAATTTAATTAACGAGCACAATAAAAAATTAGGGAAATTTACCGGTTGAGAAATTGCATTTTTTTCAGCCAAAGAAAAAACAAGAACAGTTGTAGAAAATTTTTTTTATCAGAATTTTTTCGTACAAAGTGGGGGGAAATTTTAAAAAAAAAAAAAAGGCCGCACACGTGCAAATAGCAATTTTAAAAAATTTTACAAATAAAAACGGTGGGTTTTTTCAACCCAAAGAAATACACCCAAAAGTAACTACGAAAAATTTTTGTATCAAATTTTAAATAAAGGTGGCTTTTTTGAAAAAAACCGGGGGGAACCCAAAGGCAATTTAAACTATTTTAAATGTTTTTCGGATAAAAAAAAGGTGGGTTTTTTCACAATGAAATTTCAACAGCAGTTACCACAAAAATTTTTGTATTCAAATTTAAGTACAAGGTGGCTCTTTTTAAAAAAAACTGGGGGGGACCCAAAATGAAATACAACTATTTAAAAATTATACGGATAAAAAAAAACGGTGTTTTTTGGGCCATATGAAATTTTCACCGGGAATTTCTAGCAAAATTTCCCCGTATGTAATAAAGTTAAAAAGATGGGTCTTTTGAAACAATAAAAGGGCCCGCGCCAAAATGAAAAAACACCCCAATTAAATTGTGTAAAGGGGTTAAAAAAAGGTGGTTTTTTTTCACCCATGAAAAAACACCCGCAAAATGACAAGAAAAATTCTGTATCCCAATGTAAGTAAAGGTAGGGGTTTTGGAAAAAAAGGGCCCGCACAAAATAAAAAGGTACTTTTTTCACCCAAAAATGGCCAAAACTGGTTTAAAAAAAAAAAACCATTCCAAAAGAAATTTCAAAGCCCGTATGAATATAACCCCTTTCCCTTTCCAAAAAACCTGCCTGTTTTGTCTGTGTTTTGCCCGAAAAAGGGTTTTGGGGCAAAGCTTGGCACTTTTAGTTCCAAAGTTCCCCATCAAATAGTTTGCTGTAGGGAAAGGGAAGTTCCAGCATGCCACAAAAGCAAACATTTAGGGTGAAAATGAAGTGAAAAAATTTTTAATAGGGGCAAGACGGGAAAAAAAACAAGTGTAAAAACCCTTCCCTGCACTTTTCCAAAAACTAAAAAAAAAATTTTGTGCTGGAAATTTCATTTAATAAATTACCTGGTTTTAACTTTCTTTAAAATTCAAATTAAAGGGGGTTTTTCCCACGAAAGTAAAAGTTGACGGGGGGTTCTCCCCAAAAAAGGGGATTTAAACACTTTTTAAAATTTTTAAATGATTTTCAAAAGTGAAAACCTGTGAGGTACCCGCATTGCTCGTCCCCCCAAATTTTCCCGAAAATTTACATTTTACCCCGAACCCGGACACTGACAGGAGCTGAACTGGCCCGCTTGCTTGTTTCACTTCTTAATGATGCCCGGTAAAAATGAAGGGGCTTGCAAGGGGCTGGGGGAGAAAGTGCAGTGTATGAGTCGTCTGCTGTTTTTGGAATTTTCCAATGGTTGTAAAGTTTTTAAAATTTTAGTAAACTTTAGAGAGTCCTGTCTTCCTGTTTTCTGCTCAACCCCCCCCTCTCAAAACCCCCCCAGCTGTTTATGACTCAGCATGCGTTGTTTTTTATTCTTCCTGAGCAGATAAGAGATAAGGAACTAAATTCATGGGAAAACCCCTTTAAGAAAAAAACCTACAGTCCTTTCTCGTTTTATAAACCCCCCGGGGGCTTTCCCTATATTTCCCAGGTTTTATCAGGACATTTTGGGAATTTCCCCGGGGACCCGATGGAGAAAGGGGAAATTTCCCCTTTGATCAAGCTGCGGTCACGGACCGAGGAAATCAAAGGGTTAAACATCGGGGATCAGAGGCTTCCTCTAGTTCAGCGGGGGGCGAACCCATTAGAAAGGGGTGCCCCAGGGGGAAAGGGAGGGGCCCCCTTGTTTGGGACCCCATGCCCGGGGTGGGCCAACCCCCGCCTTTTTTGCACTGTGACCCGGACACGCGCCCGGGGGGGCTCGGGTTCGGGGGCAAAAGTGTCGGTCTGGGTCCTTCGGCAGCCCCCAAAGGGGTTTAAAACCCCCGCCCAAATCGGACCCCCCGCGGCCCCCAGCTTTGGGAGTGCCCCACGGGGCCCAAGCCCCTCGGCTGGCAGCGACGCGAAAGTAAATTTTCGTCATCCCTGCCCTGCCCGTCCTCGGGCGACGTCCCTCATAGGCAGTGACCAGGGGAGCTGACAGGGGGAACGTCCCCCCCGGGTGGGGGAGAAGAGGAAGGGGGGGGGGGACGGGAAGTGAGTATTTTGTGTTAAAATTTTTCCCTTTTAAAAATATTTATACTGCTTTGGGGGGGCCCATCTTATACGGTGGGGGGGGGAGTGCAGGGGTATATAAAGGTGGGGGGGGAGTTTCGGCAAAATACAAAGGTGGGGGGGGGGGTTTCAGGCTATTTTTCAGGGGTGGGGGAGGTGAAAGGGTATATACAGGCTGGGGGAGAGTGCAGGTATAACAGGTGGGGGAAAAGGGGCAGGTATTTACAGGCTGGGGGGGTGCAGGCTATTTTTAGGTGGGGGGAGAGTGCAGGGGTATATACAGGTGGGGGAGAGTGCAGGTATATACAGGGGTGGGGGGGAGAAGGGTGGTATTACAGGTGGGGGAGAGTCCCGGTTAACAGGGGTGGGGGGAGCTGGCTATTACAGGCCCGGGGGAGAGTGCTGGCCTTTTATTTAGGCGGGGGGGAGTGCAGGCTATATTCGGGTGGGGGGGAGCGCAGGCTTTTACAGGTGGGGAGGAGTGGCCTTATACAGGCTGGGGGAGAGTGCAGGCTAATACAAATGGGGGAGGTGGGTTTTTATACAGGTTGGGGGGGGAGTGCTGGCTATATACAGGGGTGGGGGGGGGAGTGCTGGCTATTTACAGGCTGGGGGGAGAAACTGGCTATATTAAAAGGGTGGGGGAGGTGCAGGCTATATTCAGGCTGGGGGGAGAGTGCTGGCTATATACAGGGTGGGGGAGAGGGGAGGTATATACAGGGGTGGGGGAGGGGTGGGGCTTATACTGTGGGGAGAGCTGGCTATATACTGTGTTGGGTGAGTGGCTAAAATACTGCTTTTGGGGGGAGTGGCTATATACTGCTGTGGGGGAGGGGCTGGGGTTTATACTGCTGTTGGGTGAGCTGGCTAAAATTTTTGTGTGGGGGAAAGCTGGCTTATACTGCTGGGGGAGAGCTGGCTATTTACTGGGTTTGAAGGAGCTGGCGGGGAGAGTTCCCGTATATAGTTGTGGGGAGGTATTATATACTGCTGTGGGGGAGAGCTTTTTATATTGGTGGTGGGGGAAATTTAAAAAATCTATATTTCTGGCTGGTGGGGAAGAGTTATCTGTATATTTTGGTTTGGTTTGGGAGGTTGTCTGTTTAAGGTGGTGGGGAGGGCTATTATTGTTACTGGCTTTGGGGGGGGGAAAAGCTATCTAAACTGTACGGCCCGTGGGGGGGCTTTTACACTGCCCGTGGGGACCTTATCTATAAACCCGCCTAAATTTAAAGGGGGCCTTTACATTTTTACCTAACTTTGGGGATTACCGTCATATGAGAAAGTTTGGGAAACCCTATTAATCTTAATCATTTTTATTTCTAAAAAAAATTTGGGCGTTTTCAACAGCCATTTCCCAAATTTTATATTTCTTTTTAAACTGTTTGGACACAGTAATATTTTTCCCGGGTTGAAAATGAGGGGTTTTTTTGTTTTAACACCCAAAATGTGCAATATGCATTTTTAAAACCCAAAAAATTTAAACCGGGTTTTTAAAAATATGGGCACCCCAACAGAAAAATGACATTAAATTAATTTAGTAGATCCTCCTTTTGCAAAAATAACAGCCTCTAGTCGCTTCCTGTAGCTTTTAATCAGTTCCTGGATCCTGGATGAAGGTATTTTTGACCATTCCTCTTTACAAACCAATTCAAGTTCAGTTAAGTTTGATGGTCGCCGAGCATGGACAGCCCGCTTCAAAGTATCCCACAGATGTTCAATGATATTCAGGTCTGGGGACTGGGACGGCCATTCCAGAACATTGTAATGTTCCTCTGCATGAATGCCTGAGTAGATTTGGAGCTGTGTTTGGGATCATTGTGTTGCTGAAATATCCATCCCCGGCGTAACTTCAAATTCATCACTGATTCTTGTACATTATTCTGAAGAATCTGCTGATACTGAGTTGAATCCATGCGACCCTCAACTTTAACAAGATTCCCGGTGGCGGCATTGGCCACACAGCCCCAAAGCATGATGGAACCTCCACCAAATTTTACAGTGGGTAGCAAGTGTTTTTCTTGGAATGCTGTGTTTTTGGGACGCCATGCATAACACCTTTTTGTATGACCAAACAACTCAATCTTTGTTTCATCAGTCCACAGGACCTTCTTCCAAAATGAAGCTGGCTTGTCCAAAGGTGCTTTTGCATACCTCAGGCGACTCTGTTTGTGGCGTGCTTTCAGAAACGGCTTCTTTCGCATCACTCTCCCATACAGCTTCTCCTTGTGCAAAGTGTGCTGTATTGTTGACCGATGCCACAGTGACACCATCTGCAGCAAGATGGTGCTTGCAGCTCTTTTTGGAGGTGGTCTGTGGATTGTCCTTGACTGTTCTCACCATTCTTCTTCTCTGCCTTTCTGATATTTTTCTTGGCCTGCCACTTCTGGGCTTAACAAGAACTGTCCCTGTGGTCTTCCATTTCTTTACTATGTTCCTCACAGTGGAAACTGACAGGTTAAATTCTGAGACAACTTTTTGTATCCTTCCCCTGAACAACTATGTTGAACAATCTTTGTTTTCAGATCATTTGAGAGTTGTTTTAAGGAGCCCATGATGCCACTCTTCACAGGAGATTCAAATAGGAGAACAACTTGCAATTGGCCACCTTAAATACCTTTTCTCATCATTGGATACACCTGGCTATGAAGTTCAAAGCTCAGTGAGGTTACAAAACCAATGTTGTGCTTCAGAAAGTCAGTAAAAAGTAGTTAGGAGTATTCAAATCAATAAAATAAGGGTACCCAAATTTTGCACCAGTCGAAATTTGGTTAATGCATATTGCACATTTTGTGTTAGTAAAAATTTAAACCTATTTTCCCAAAAA